>JAJIZL010030283.1:116855-135501 GCA_023969395.1 Amblyomma maculatum
TGTATGTATGTATGTATGTATGTATGTATGTATGTATGTATGTATGTGTGTGTGTGTGTGTGTGTGTATGTATGTATGTATGTATGTATGTATGTATGTATTGTAGTGAATGAAGAGCGGATTCACGAAGACGAGGAAGAGAACGACGAAGTGCCGCTGCTCGAGCTCGCTGGTTTTTTGCCTTGACGGACTATGTTCTTATGCTGTTCGCCGTGCAGCTTACAGAGGGCTATATTCCATGCCGAGCCTCAGTGTGCTAATCCTGGTTTAGTCAAGACGTTTCAAACGAATTTCTCAACGCTAATATTGGCGCGGCATGTACGGTTATATTCGCAAATACATCCACTCCTGCATAGTCTGTAAGCGCCGCAAGTCATCCACACCTCGTGCTTCTGGCGTCTTAAAACCCTTTCCATGCCCGGCCCGTCCTTTTGATCGCGTTGGCCTTGATCTTTACGGGCCCCTTCCCTGCACGGTCTCTGGGAACCGCTGGAATATCGTCGACATCGACCAACTCACCCGATAGGCGGAGACCGCCGCCCTACCTGCCGCCATTGCCCGTGAAGTTGCTCTGTTTTTGCTTCAGCATTTTGTTCTTCGCCATGGCACGCCGCGTGAGCTACTGAGTGACAGAGGCCCAGTTTTCCTTTCCAACATCGTTGAAGCTCTGCTGGCCGAATGTCGAATCATACATCGGATCCCCACAGCCTATCACCCTTAAACTAACGGGCTGACAGCGCTTCAATCGTACTCTAGGAAATATGCTCACGGTGTACGTTGCCGCCGATCAGAGTAACTGGGACACTGTTCTTCCTTTCTTGACGTACGCTTACAAAACCGCCACGCAGTCAACTGCGTGATTTAGCCCTTTCTTCTTCCTTTATCGCCGTAAGGCATCGTCCACGATGGACACTATATTGCCATATCGTCCTGGCTCCTCCGAGTGGACTCCCCTTTTCGACGCTGCGAAGCATGCGGAGGAATGTCGCCAGCTCGCCCGCAGTTTAACATCGGAATCTGAAGGGCATCAAAAGCATCGTCACGGCAAAGATCAGGCGCCACATGTGTTTGCTACAGGATCCCTCGTTTGGCGCTGGGTTCCTGGCACCCCATTAGGATTGTCATCGAAATTTTGAGCTGAGTACTATTGCCCCTACCGCATCATTCACCAAACCTCCCCTGTAAAGTATATCGTGGAATCACTCACTCCCTCTTCGCACATGCGTCATCACGGCCTCGAAACTGTGCATGTGAGCCGCCTCAAAACTTACTACGATCCCCTCGTCTTGTCTTCGCCATACGTCGCTAGGGTGGCTCCTCTTCGCTCCCGGGGAAATTGTAGTGAACAACGATGAGCGAATTCACGAAGACGAGGAAGAAACGACGAAGTGCCGCTGCGCTGCTCGAGCTCGCTGGTTTTGTGCCTTGACGGACTGCGTTCTTGTGCTGTTCGCTGTGCAGCTTACAGAGGGCTATATTCCCTGTTGAACCCTCAGTAAAACCCCTTTCACTACGTATGTATGTATGTATGTATGTATGTATGTATGTATGTATGTATGTACGGAGAGAGAGGGACAGAGAGGGGGAGATACTCTCAGCCATTGAGTATGTATGTATGTATGTATGTATGTATGTATGTATGTATGTATGTGTGTATGTATGTATGTATGTATGTATGGAGAGAGAGGGACATAGAGGGGTGTTACTCTCAGCCATTGAGTATGTCACGGCCGCATTTCAGTTGGCTTGCTCGTAATATGGCTACGAGTAGGATGACCGTGGCGTGCGCAGGCTCTGGTCAAATAATATTTCTATTTTCATGTTTTCAGTTGCATCTAGCCCTGTCGCGGTGGTAAAGTAGTCACGGCGTTTGAATAACTTGCCCAAGCTTGTGTGACCGAATCCCGGCTGCTGCCGCTTTTATGTGGAGTCGAAATGCTAGGCGCCCATGTCCGATACGACGCCAGTGCTTGTTAAAGAACCCCAGGTTGCCGAAATTTTAGGAGCCCTCTAATAGCATCTCTCAAACCCTGTGCTGCTTCTTCACGTCAAAGTCATTCAAACCAAAAAACCTTTTGAATCTCAATAAAAGAAGTGCGCGTGATGGTATATTTATAGAAAATGTTGCAATGTGGCTTTTCAGAAATGCCTTTCAATGATAAATTATCATTTATTGTATACAATCAATATTCGGTATGTTAGGTAAATTATTTTCAGAAACATTGTAATTGAAATTTTTGTTGTACTACTCATAGGTGTCTGCTAGCAGTATACAGCTGTCTCTCCTCCCTGCCTCTTTCTTCCGCTTTCGACACATTTAACTGGGACACTCGGTACACACGTAAATATAGTATGGTCTGATTTCGTAAACCATAAATACTATTTCATGACTACAGCACCATACCTTCGCACTGATCCCACCGTTGACAAGGGTAAGAATTGCCTGGTGTAATATTTTAAGGGCCCACTTTGAGAAAGCTGGAAAATCAGAGTCGCATAGATACACAGTCAAAGCTAATATTTTTTTTTCGAATAATTATTATGCGTGAGTCGAGATGACTTGCTGCTGCGGAATGTACTGTCCACAACCCAGTCGGAAAAACAACAGAAAATTTTCTGGTGTTACGACAGAATTTCTGTGCTGTTTTTGACTGGAAACCTGTTGCGACAACAGAACATCCTGTAGTCAGAAATGTCTGTAGTTACAACAGAAAAGTGCTCAAGAACTACAGACAACAGAAATATACAACAGAAAAACTACAGAACTACAGGAAAGTACTACAGAAGTACAGAAAAATCTTATGGTTACGACAGAACTACAGGATATTTTGTCGTATTTTGGCCACAGCTTTGTAGTTTTTTTCGACTGGGAAGGGTCGTGAGCATACCAGTCAAGCGATGGCTTTTAACAGCGTAGGACTGGTGCGTTATGCTTATCCTTCGTTCTTAATTTGATTTATAAATTTCCGTGGCTAACGCCATGAGCGATTGTAATCATTCTGTCCGGAGACTTCAAACATTGCTGACATAATTACAGGTTATTTAGCGCAACACAAACACATATAAGAAAGAGGACGCCACAGGCGGATACTCTCTAATTATGTCTGGCAACCACCTAGCTAAGCAGTTAACCCTCTCAAACATTGCTGCTTTGCTGTTAGTCTATTACAGGCTATTCCACACTACAGAAAATGCACATGGGAGAACGGAAGTAGTGTGAAAGCAGAAAAGTATGCCCTGAACATCAAACACTGTGCATACATTGATGAATGTCTTATTGTACTTTCTCCAAGTTTCGTTGGCAATTTCACATTCGCTGTTGTCACGCACTTTCATGTGTGAATCACTTAATGCCTTCTCCCACAATTCCTTTATCAGAACACTCTTCAGCTTACAAGATTGTCATTTCAAAGTTTGTCACATTAGGGAGTCAGAAGGCTTCGGAAGGAAATCTGAAAGTGTTTGGTAGTCAGTGGACGAACAAGATTGGTTCTTCCACTAACTTTCGCGTGGTTGAGTAAGTAATCATGTTTCAAGGTTAATATTATAATCTTTATTAGATGAGCTTTAAAAAATAGAGTCCTAACGATGAATTCTCTTTAGCCCAAAGTGTTGCAAATTGAGGAATACAAGATAAAGCGCCTAAGCGCCTTCTCTGCGCTTAGTAACAAGTTCATCCTCAATAAAAACGATACATTAACCGGAAATATTCCATACTTTATATCATTTCAAATATAAGGATACGATAAAGAATATCCGTGAAGTGAAAACATCGTGATGCATTAAGATATAGGAACCGCCGCATTCTAATAGCGCATATATAGGCTCATTTGAACTGCTAGGAAAGCAAGAAGCTCAAAGATCAGTGCGCTGTAAACGGTCGTTTTACATAATATATATGCGCTATTAGCATTGAACAACCTTTTCTCCAGCAGTCAGAATATGATATATAGCTTTATACAAAGAAATATTACGCACTTCGTCTATAGCCATGGAAAATATTGAACTCCTGTGTATTAACAAAGGCCATGTTTATGACGTTTGTTAAAATTTAATTTGATGGAAGGCATAAAGAATTTTCTAGGTCTTTTTTATATCGCAAGTTAGACCTCCGTAGAAAACCAAACTAATTGAAACGAGACATTTTCTTTTTTGTATAAATTTAGAACGACAGTCCTTCCTATGCCTGCCAGAAAGCGACATCTAGAGCTGCTATTATAGGTTTTAACTTTTCTTGTTAGTTAAATAAAAGCTTCTAAAATACCAGTGAAATGTCATCCATTTACTAAGAAAACTTATTTCAAGTAAAAAATAACAGAAACCATAAGACAAAGCTATGAGCCTTTTAAGGTACAAGTTAGCGCCTCTAAAAGTCTATACTAAATAGCATTATGGGTCGCACAATGGTCTGGTCTCATCTTCCATCGCTTCTAATATTAGGACCAAACGCTATGTCGCCCACATGAAATCTAGAGCTTTACCACATCTGTCTCCAGCTTTCACAGCTAAAGTAGTTTATCGCTAGAGATGTCTCCAAAACTTTAACGGCCTCGAAGTAGTGCAAAGGAGGTTATCAGACATAAAAATGATACATTCTATTCTGCGGTAATGTCAAGAATAAAAATAATTGTGACGGCTGATGATCCTTTGAAAGCTATCTGATGTTTTAGGAGAATCTGTATAGAAAGTTGTTATACTACTATATATAGTTATGCGTCAGCAATAAAAGTAGAGTTGTCAGCCTTTAATTGCATACTTTAGTTACGCCTTGCAACAGTATATTAAAACAGCATTTAAAATAGTATATTTCTTAATTTTAACAACTAGTTTTTAAAACCTAGACTGTTTACTTGTGAGCACTCTTTAGAGGGGTTGCTACCCATCTTAACGCATAACATTGATCTTTAACTAACTAGAAAGCGCATTAATTCACATTACTTTGTCACATATTATTTGAAAAATATAGTGGCGTTTTGTGTTCCCTATATAAAATATATCCAGTGTAAATAGTATGCACGGCACAGGAAGAATTCAGAGGTGGCATTATTTTAAAACTCGAAAAAGGGGATGCCGTAGAAGAGTACTGCTCTGGATCGAAGATTGTGAATCGCAAGCGTCGCCAAATTCTGATATAGACAAGCTCAGAGGCTGGTAACGACTTCACTGGAGAACACCTGCATCCCAGCCAATGCATGACGACTGATATCCTCTAAAGGTTAGCAGACATCCTAAATGTATTCGCCTTCCGCGACACACCACCAGAAGCTACACCTGATGAAGATCTTCCGCCTATGTTTGACATCAACCGGGCCATACCCGGAAATAGACAAGACCAGTCGCAAGCTTCTTTAAAGCTACAGCGAGTGCTTTTCTTGTGTATCGATGGTGCGTCAGACTTGATGCCAAGCACCCCATCGACGAATACGCCCTACCTCTTCGTCAAAGGCCCAGCAGTATATCACAGCAGGAACGCTAGATCATCGGCGATAAAGGTTAGAAAATGCTTGCGATGTTGTGATCCAACCATCGAAGAGCTCCTGTGCGGCTCAACTCGTCGTAGTGAAAAACAAAGGCACACTTTGCATCTTCGGCGACTACCGCCGTTTGAAGAACATCAGGAAAGAATTAAACATTGCGGGCTAGTTGGTTGATCACCTCAAGGTAAAACAGCGCAAAGCCACACAGAGGACGCAGAAAGGTGAGACGAACACAGGCGCTTAATGACAACTAACGGTTTATTGTTCCGATACCTCAGTAAACATAGAGCCGGCACCAAAAACAAGAAATCAATACTGCCACAGCACACAGAGAGAGCAAGTAGGAGCGCTATGACAGGAAAGCAAGTCCTTATCTAGAAGGGCTTTGGAAGGAGTTCTTACACAGCGATTTTGCAGGCTCGCAATATTCTGGGCTTCGATAATTTCTCTCATATTTCTCTGGAAGTTCTCTGAGGCAGAGTGCTTGCCAAGAAGAGAAAACGAGACACAAATAAGAGACAAGAATAGGAAGATCGCTGTCATCTCGTACGGACATGGAATTTCACACAATCTAATTAAAACAAGAAGAGGTGGCATTGATGTTCTTTGTTTCGCTCCGGATAACTTGACCAGCCTGTGCAAGCGCGTGAATGAATTGGGCTTGGTTGCAACATAAAACATCGCGATCGGTTCGTAACTTTTAATGAGCACGTAATTTACTCAATTCCGTTTTCTTGTGGTCGTGCCTGTGTAGGCCACACGTATAGATGCCTCAATAAAATATTACTAGAGCATAATTACAATGTGAACGAGCGGATATCAGCCTATCTTGGCATTCTCTGCCGGGATTTTAAATGCACACCCGGGTTGAGTAACAGAAGTGTCCTGCGTAGGTGTGGCGACAAACCCAAGTAAGAAATTATCGATGGCCAGAATATTGCGAGCCGGCAAAATCGCCGTGTAAGCACTTCTTCTATAGTCCTTATAGATAAGCAGCTGCTTTTCTTATCGGGACCTGGGTGATCACAGGGCAATGTGGCTGTATTCTTGCAATGTAGCTGTACTCTTTTTCTTGTTTTTGATTCCGGCTCTATATCTACTGAGGTATCAGACCAATAAAACATGTGGTATGGCGGTGTTTTACCTTGTGATGATCAACCAACTAGACCGCAATATGTTATTCAAGTTTATTTCTAGCACATAGGTCATTCCCAACTTCGCCTTGCGTGAACTCCCTCACCTGGTGCCACTCATTGCAGCAATTTCGTGCGCTGCGCGTTCACTCAGCTTCTGTATCTGTAACAAAGTTCTTTCACTAGACATCCTGGCCGTATTCGGAGGCTTTCCACCTTCTGCTGGACATGGTATCCGGTTTTGTGAGCTTGCGAGCGTAGCATTCCACAGACAGCGGCGTTTCTTCAAGGACCACCTATGGTTATTGTTTGCGCCAGGTGTAGAGGGCAGCTCCCACGTAGGCACAGCGAGCCCGAAGCTCTCCGCCGCCGCGTGGGTCTCATGGACAGCCCGAAGCTGATCACGCAGTGAAGCACTTTTTAAACCTTTGTCCCAATGTTCCTTGTTCTTGGCGTAGGCGTCGCTCAATGCACAACTACACAGCATATGGTTTAAGTCTACACGATGGTTACTGTTGCAATCTTCGAAGCCGAATGGCGACTAGGGAGAGCTATGCCGTCAGGTCTCCCGCATCTTGGGCAGGACAACTGAGCTCCTGTGGCAGCAGATCCTCCCACATCTTCGAACGCTCGTTCCAAAGAAACCACCACTGAACAGAAACCACGTTCACCTCCTCAGAGGTGTCAAACTTCCGAGGGCAGTCCACGTCGTTCTGGCTCGAGGTCCGAAGTTTGGAGTTGAGCGAAAGCGATCCGCTCCTGGGCTTCTGAGCTTGGTCCGGAAGGTTTCAAGACTCGCTGCTGAGGCTGAAGTGGAACGTTGCGTTCCCGTGGGTGTGGACGTCGTGAACCGTTGTAAGGCAGCTAGCAAGCGACTACCTTTCGGCAAGACTATGGCCTACCTCAGGACAATCAGCTTTGTCTTCTTTCTGTGGACAAGGTAGGAGGCTTTTTATTTGATTTTTATTTTATTGATACCCTCAGGGTAAAACATTACAGGGGGAGTCGGGATTACAACAATAACATTTAGGACATATAAAACGTACAGCATATATTGAAATAATGAGAAAAACAAACAGACAAATAAGCAGATCATGGTCATAACTACTGCAAAAACATTAGTACATTATAGCGTATACATAAAACACTTCTTTACTAGGCATCATTGCGCAACATTGTACATTGAGAACGGGAACAATGGCAACCGTTCAATTGTTGCCACTGACGAAGGAAGGTGGTTCCAGCCCACAGATGTACGAGGTACAAACGAGTCAGAAAATATTTTGGTGTTATATGAAATCAGGCCGACATTGTGCGCATGATCAAGGCGTGAAGATATCTATGTGGGTGTTACGAGCAATTCATCACGCAGTATTTCATGCTGTATTACCGAAAGACGATTACGTGACCAAAGTCGTTGAAGCAACCGGTTCATCATTTCATGAGTGCATCAACGTATCCTGAAACAGGGTAAAGAACAAGACCAAAAACAACTGTCACAGCCTTAACCTATTGAAGTTATGTTGTGCAATAAACCGCAACAAGTACCTATGCTTAGAAATGTTTGTCTCTGTTAAGACTCATAAGGTAGAACGTCCCTTTCATGTCATTGTGTCTGAAGCAGAGACGTGGCAGAAATCTGTTGCATCTTTTTTACAAATGCAGCTTTCACTACTAACTATTGACGACCCATTTTTGGTATGGAACGTAGGACCGATGGCAAAGTTTTTAAAAGATAACTCCGAGAGGGCACTAGCAGGTTTTTCTATTCTCATAAAGGACTTATACTTTGCCATTTCTCATGAAGACTTGATCAATTGCATCGAGGACTGTATAGAGCAGCATGGAGCTTTAAAATTTCAGAACGCGAGTAACATTTCACCTCCCGGCTTCTTCGAACTATTGTCTACTTATATGAGATCAACTTTCTCAGAGTTGAATGGTTCGTTTTTTATTCAGAAGAATGGTATATGTATAGGTTCATCGATTGCACTGATTCCCAGTGACCTTTATTTAGCCATGAAAGACAGGGAGTTGAACGGATCTTTTCAAGGCAGTAGTGTGAAGCAGACCTTTAGGTTTGTTGATGAATATCTTGTGATCCTGGATTGTGAGCATGATGCCCTCCCGCCCTTAGCGTCCTAGGTTTTTTTTGTAATTTTTCAAACATCCTGAACCCTTTTATTATCGCCCACAAACTGCCTATAAATGGCTTCATCAGGTTCTCAAAATTAGGATTGTATTTTGGCTCCAATGATATGTGCTAGACATTTGAACCTCGAGCCAGAAAACCTCTTCTTCCCTTCGATTCAGCACACTCGATGTTCGTTAGGCGCAACATCATTAATTCATGCTTCATCAATGGACTCAATAAATCGTGTGACCACCGGCTGCATGATAGTTTTCAAAACCAGAAGCGGCAATTTATGCAGGCTGGATACCCGCAGACACTTTTATCCTCTGTGGCAGAGAATTTGCTAAAAAGAGAAAAAGAGACAGAAATTAGAAACAAGAATCGGAAGATCGCTGCCATCTCTTACGCACATGGAATTCCACATGATCTAAGGAAAATAGGAAGAAGAGCTGGTATTGATGTTCTTTTTGCCGCTCCAGATCGCTTGACCAGCCTGTGCAAGCGCGTGAATGAATTGGGCCGACAACGATTGGTTGCGACATAAAACATCGCGATCGGTTCGTAACTTGTACTGATGGCTTAGTTTACTCGATTTCGTTGACTTGTGGCCGTGCGTATGAGAGCCACACTGCTAGATGCCTGAATAAAACATTACTAGAGCATAATTACAAAGTGAACGAGCGGATATCAGGCCATCTTGGCATTCTCTGTCGGGATTGTAAATGCACACCAGGCTTGAGTAACACAAGTGTCCTGCGCAGGCGGGGCAACAAAACCACGTGAGAAATTATCGAGGTCCAGAATATTGCGAGCCTGCAAGATCGCTATGGAAGCACTCCTTCCATAGAAGCACTCCTTCCATGGAAGCACTCCTTCCATAGCCATTCTAGATAAGGAGCTGCTTTTCCTATCAGGACCCGGGCGATAATAGCGCTCTTGATCTCTGTTTGCGATGTAGCTGAATTCTTTTTCTTGTTCTGAGGTATCAGAACAATAAACCGTTGGCTGTCTGTCAGCGCCTGTGTTAGTCTCACCTTTCTGCGTCCTGTGTGTGGTTTTACGCTGTTTTACCTTGTCAGGAAAGAGTATATCTATCCGTTCACTCTTACCAATGACACTCTAGACCATCTCTGTAACGTTATTTCTCCACCGTGGACCTGCAGAGCAGCTACATTCAAACTACGGTCTACGAAAGATACTGCGAAAAGGCGGGGTTCATCATACGTCGCAGCCTTCTCGAGTTCACAGTAATTTCGTTATTCTTTGCTCCTCACCAGTGAAACTTCCAGCGAGTAATGGATGTTGAGCTAGCTGCCTTGAAGTGGAGAATTCGTCTGGTATATTCAGCCAATGTTCTCGTTTAAATGCTGAAGACGACGTGAGAATGCTTCAGGCAGTGCTCGGCGCAAAAATGATCTGGGTTATCTCTGCAAACACACAAGTGTCACTTCGCCTACTAGCAGGTCTTGATTGTGGGTTGTATTATATTATGCAGATTTCTTTCAGAGCAGCGAAAAACAGCCGTGATCGTAGTTTCTACAGCTTGTTGATAAGAAAGCTGTGCGCAAATTTCTTGGACGTGCGCGTATTACCATCGATATGTTTCACGGATTAGTGAACCATCGAATTATGTTACAAAGGCAGAAGTACCATTTGAATAGAAAGTACTACTAATGAAAAGTTTCAAAGAACGTAAGCGCCATCTTCAGTCTCCTCCTGTCCTTGGCCCCTTCGACGAAAACGTTCAAACTGAAATTCATGCAGACGGATTCAGCGTGGGCCCCGGCGCCGTCCTTGTTGAGAGGGGAAAAAGTGTTTACTCTAGCAGGTCCCTCTCAAAAGTCGAAGCCAATATACGACCACCAAGAAGGAGTAACTAGCGATTCCCTGGGTCATGTCAGGTTTCCGTCTGTACCTTTGCGGTCGACTATTCAAGGTAGTAAGCGATCAGAATGCTTTACGCTGTCTCGCCAATTTGAAAGACTCCTCCGGAAGCCCTGCTCGATGGACTTTACATCTTCAACAATTTGACGTCACGGTTACAAACATCCGAGCGAGTTGCATGTTGTGTATACCAGTTGCTATGGGCGCAGTCGTTCACAATACCATTACCTAATTATACTCCGCCAATATTTGCATCTAAGCGATCGCATATTATACCAACTTGCTATCACCTTCATTTGAAGTTGTCTAAAAATTACCTTTAAAATAAGAGCGCTTTCCAAGTGGTAACTGTTCGAAACATAGTAACATGAAACATGATTTTGAATATTACTGAAGTGATTTTAATTGCAAATGTATTAGTGACCAGCACTGTAAGAATTTCACTTTGTTTTGAAATAAACTTACCCTTAAAGAGGACACATTATCATTACACTAGAAATTACACGGCTGCTTTATTTAAAGATTTAGAGTGTTCTCTCCAGCCCGAAAGCATGAAGCGAATTAGGCGCTTCATGCATTCAATATTTTAGGCAAGTTTGCGACTGTAGACGTATGATCAAACTTGGTCAGCCAACACTTAGTGAAACGTTTCCTATTTTGGATTCGCCTTTGAAACACCACGACGGCGTCAGCGCTACGCCTATGGTCGAAGCTCTAGTACAAGTTATATTATGTGGGCTTGCTAAATAAATTTTTTATGTATCGATCCAGTTATTGGAATGGCTGCACCACTTGAACCTGTCTGTGTGCCCTGTGGAGCCACCCAATTGTAAGCTATCGTACGGAAAAAAAGTAAGCGCAAAAAAAAACACAAAAGAGGAGACAGAAAGCGCGTTGTCCTGTCTCCTCTCTTGCGCTTGACTTTTTTTGCGCTTACTTATTTACCGTACGATCATGAGCCAACTAGAACAGCAACAACTTTTACTGTTGTAAGATAACTTTGTATTCAATATTTTTTATTTATATACAACATACAGCTAGCCTCTACTGGAGGATGTTTTAAGGACTGGGATACGGCATATACATACAAAGAGTAAGTATTCAAGAATACAGTACTATTTATAGCCTGGAGACCATGTCATGGTTTGTACGCTGATTCGCAGCCGCAGCGTCCATAGTGAAATTTGTTACGTGGATACTTTTTTAGAACGAAAATCTTTCACCGCATCGAACAACTGCAGGACTATCAAGCCATTCCCGACAGTACGATAAAATTCCAACAGCGATGTGCGCGACCAAAAATCGCATATTTGGCGCTTCTTAATCCGTACTAAATAATTAAATAATCAGTGGTGCTTAACTTTTCCTGTTTATGCTTTCATTTCTGCGTTTATTTTGGAACATCGCAGATGTTTATTATTCAAGAATAATGCTTCTGTGATGTGCTGAAGCACTGCAGTGAATGTTGACTTAGTATTCTTCTTCTGGACGGCATGGTTGTAGGCGAAGGCCACGTAGTGGAGGATGCTGTCAGTGCTCTTGTGTTCAGCATCGACCTACTTGGCAGTAATGTCTGTAATAGTGTTGTTCATGCGTTCTGTAAGTCCCTTCGCCTGTGGATGCAAGCAGTTACACGCCGTTGTCTTCTGTGATTGAAGATTAAGATGGTATGCGTGAGCTCCGCGATCAAAGCTGTTCCCCTCACCTTAATAACAACTTACGAGGGCGTCGTATCGCAGTACAATTGTTCCACGGAAAACTTGAGAAATTCTGCTGCGAAACCTTTAGAGAGGGCTTTGGCTTCGCAGTAGTGGCTAATGTGACCGTTCTCACGATGAGCCACTTGTTGCCAGTTGATGAACTTCTGAAAGCACTTAGGAGGTATGTCCCTAATTGTGGAAAGGGTATACTAGGGGTTGGTGCAGGGTTTAGTAACCCATCAGGACTCATCAGGCACGTCTGTGTGCGGGTTCAAATCTCAGCTCCGTGGTGTGCGGATGTCTTTTCGCCCCATTCCCGTGATATCGTCGCCAGGCCACCACGCGGATGTTTTGGGCCGCTAGTAGTCGCCTTTGTATATTTTGTGCTGTGGAAGAGGCGTTGCCTTGCTGAAGTCCGTAGAAAACCAGCCAGGGTCATGCACCCAGCGCTGCAGCGACTGCGTCTTCTATTATAGACGTATCTCTCCGATCAACTGCACAGATATGGAGAGGCGCTTTTTCTGCAGCGCTGGCACACCTTTTTCTTCGTCGTTCGGGATGAAAGGCTTGTTATGCCAGCTTTGCCATACTAGTCCCTCTCCCCCCCCCCCCCCCTTTGTTACTTACCTCGAATCAAGAGAAAGTGTATTGCCATATAAGATTTATTCATCTGTGATTACGTTTCTCATTGTAATTTCTTTTGAGCTTGTGTTCTGTAGGCATTGATGAACACGGAATAACTATTAATATGTGATCGTTGCTAGTATCGCACATTTCGTTGTCTTCCCATGTATGTACTACAGTGCGTGTGTGTATATACAAGTACCTATGTGTGTGGAAGACTATAAATTCTCTCTACTGCAATGCCTGTTGTCCTTTCTCAATGGCTATGAGGCGAACAGCCGGTGGATTCTTGTGGTTTATACTTGATTGGGGGCGTGCGTTCCTGCGTGTTTCATGTTAGTGGCTCCCCGTGGTTTTGTCCCCATGGCGCCTTCAACGCCGTGGAACCCTTCGAATACTCAAGTCTTCGATATAGTCGTCCCTGCGGAGACCAATCTCGAGACCGTCGTCGACGCGGCGGCCTCAATAGTGGGTTTACCCGAAGTATACTGCGTCCAGAATATGGGCGCCCTGTCTTGTCAAGTTACAGTGAAGAGCATGTCATCTATGTCTCTAATCGTTGACGCCGTCTGCCTCGTCATCAGCAGTGACCATATACCAATCCTCCCTGTCGGCCTCAAGTTACCACCGTGGCCTGTCTTTTCCTACAGTCTTACGTTTCAAACGAAACGCTCATACAGGTCATGAGCCAGCATGGCAAAGTCCTATGCGTGACTGCGAGCCAGATGGGCTCCCGTAAGGGTGTTGTCACAGGGGCGCAGTATCTTGGGATGGAGATGTCTGCGTCGTGACCAGTACCCAACTACCTACACGTCGCTGGGCATGACTACAAAGGTATGCAGCGTGTTTACCGGCGATGTGGCTCCTCGGAGCAATTTGGGGCGCAGTGTTGAGCGCCTTTTTGTGGACGCTGTGGTATCAACGGTCACCAAGGCGAAGGCTGCGCCCTGCCCTTCCGACGCAGCAGTTATGGCCACCCGATAGTGACGTGCCCGGTGCGCCGTTCCTAATCGGATTCAGCGCCAAGTGCGTTTCCTCCGCTTACACCCTTGAAGCCTACAGTGCCAGCCCCATCTGCCAAGCCAACTGAGTCGGTTAAAAGCAAGGACGAAGTAGAAATAGACTCAATGGAGGGCACGACATCAAAAACGTTGCCGAATTTGACTACTGGTACACTGGCGAAAGGAAAGGCCAGCAGTGATGACGTGCCGTTGGAAAAGCATACGACTGGTCCATCCCAGCCTGAGATTGCTTGCGCGAACGCGGCTGACACCGCGGTGGTCCCCGAATCATCGTGTGAGCCTTCAGCTATCGGGACACTTCCTGCCCCATCATCACCGGAACCTCAGTGCACGTCTAAAGTTCGCAGCATCCAGGACAAGCATGGAGTTCGCGGAAAGAAAGTGCAGTTGGTCTGTAGGGCTTTGGCTCTATCGAAAACCAGCGGTGCCCTTTCCTTACGGCGCGGTTCAGGTGTCCACAGAGCAAGTGTGACAGATACTGCGCCTTTCCCTTCCTATGAACCAACCAACCCTCGGAACGCAGGCTGGTCGTATTATGAAGCTGGCGGCGACGCTGGCCACTGCTTGCGTTTCTAAGATTCGCGGAGCCTTGGAGAAGCACACTGGGCACGTGAAAAAACTACCGGCATTACGAAAAGGCTTAAAGGAGTCATCAGATATTGTGAGCCAGAAACTGTATGTGGACGATTCGAGCAGCTCTCTCAGCCCTGGTGTCGGACACTACCCGTCGCTTTCAACGCTCAGTGAGTGTGAAATGGACATCAGGCTCCAGAGAGAAGGCAATAAGCGCTGTGTTTCGTCGCCGACCTCAGGATCGAATGCGGCACAAGGTCGCATCTGCCTTAATGGCGTTCCGAACTCAATACCTGATATGTCTTTAGGACTGAAAATTCTTTCTTTAAATGCCCAGGGGTTTCGTAATATGCGAAAACGAACAGAAATAGTGATTTGGCTTTCTGAACAAACTGTGATATCTTGTGTCTTCAGGAAACAAATTTTACTACTCTTTCTGGTGTATTGGCCTTTAAGCGCAATTTCCATTAGGAGTGCTTCTTTTCGTTCGCCACTTCGCGCTCGAGTGGCGCAGAAATTGTGGTGCTAAACAGATCCCCAGGTGGTCGAAATCACCGGAGTCCTCCACTGCGGCGTCTCTCATAGCCCGAGTTGCTTTGGGGCGTTAAACCCCACAAACCAAACCTTTTGCGCGATCATCACTTCACATGACGGGTTTGGGCGTGTGCTAGCGTTCGATTGCTTATTTGAGGCTTTGAGGTTGCGCATCTTGTGCATTTATGCTCCGGCGGACTGCAGCCTTAGTAACAACTTCATTAAATGGTTGGATGTTTACTTTTTAGACGGCCGCCGTTTAATAACAGTGGGCGATTTTAATTGTATTATAGACTCACACGTAGATGGGGCTGGTACAGGTGGGTAACCACCGCTTGCGGCGGGGGCTAGCCTGGCACCGAATTTTATCTGTTGTAGGCCGTCATTGCACCCGCCACCGCTGGTGGTGAACGACGGCTGTTGTTGCGGCGCGCGTCTTTCTTTCCCTTTTCCTTTTCTTTCATCTCTATTTTTCTTCTGTCTGCACGAGGCAGCGGAGGTGGTTCAGCTACAGAGCCAGTAGCAAGCCCGTGCATTTTCTTTTCCTTCTTCCTACAGCCACAACAACAACATGTTCAAGGCCCTGGTCGAGGGCGACCGACTTGGAACGCACGTGAACTGCAGCACCTGGTTCAGCATTTTGCGCTTGATGATGCCCACGATCTTATGCATGGGTCGCGTGTCTCCTGGACATGGCGTTGTGGTTCATATGCGAGCAGGCTAGACCACGCATATATACCACAGTCCTTTTCAACGTATGTGTCGGCTATGGATGTTGTGACCTTGCCTCCGACGCCCATTCATATTTCTGACCACCGGCCAGTCATGCTCAGCCTTTCCTTTCCTAGCGCTGGCTCATTTCGTCCGTGGCGTTTTGATGTGCGCGTTCAACACGATTCGCGTTCGCGTGAGAGCTTTTCGCGAGCTTTAGGCGTCTCGCTTTCTGACAGTGCAGAAAATGAATGGGATACGCTCAAATCAATTTGGCGCATGCACAGTTCGATAGAGTGTCGTGCACTACGTTGTCACATGTCTCAGGAGCTGGTAGACCCGGCTGCGAAGATCTGCATCGCACACAGAGTGGGTTCGCATACCCCTCTGATGACCACATGGTGCGACGAGCTACATACCCGGTGTCAGTGCCTTATTGAAGCCTCGTTCATTTCGGCGGCGGCCTGGCGTAGAAGACGTAGTCCATCTGCACATCCTGAGGTGCTTCGATTTGCACGAACTTACATCCATAGCTCAGCGTTGAGCGGACAGCACACATCTTCGCAGACTCCATGTTCGGATTTCGCCCGTACAGGTCCGCACAGGATGTTTTGCTAAAACTTAATCGGGACTTTCTTGACCCGGTCGAATGCCCTCACAATGACAGGGTCATATTCGCCTTAGACTTGAAAGGAGCCTTCGACAACGTTACTCAGTTCAGATACATTCAGCAATTTTTGACAGATCGCCAATCCTACATCAAATTCCAGGACACCGAACATGGCCCGTTCCAACTTGGAACCAGAGGAATACCACAGGGTGCAGTGCTGTCTCCTCTCCTATTCAATCTGGCTATGACGCACCTGCCGACCCAGTTGGGTGCTTGTGCTGGTGTGCAGCATGCGCTGTATGCCGATGACATCACCCTGTGGGCGACGCAAGGTTCCCTTGGAGATATTGAGGCCAACCTGCACCAAGTGGCAACCATATTGGACCTTTATGCTCGCCGCTACGGCCTTAAATGCTCCCCTCAAAAGTCTGAATTTTTACACATAGGCCCCTCACCAAAATCTACGGCCAAAATTGAGCTCTTTTTATAGACAAAATCAATTCCTGAACGCACAAACGTCCGGGCACTGGGGCTCTTCATTCATCAACATAGACGGTCTTACAATACCTTGGCGAAACTCCGTAAGGTGGGGGACCAGGTGGACCGCATGGTCCGCCGTGTTTCTAACAAACGTGGGGGGTTGCGGTGCAAAGACGCCTTACGGCTGACGCATGCATTCGTGACCAGTCGAATCTTGTATTCGACTCCTTACCTCCACCTTTGGAAACAAGACTAGGAGGCTCTCGAAGTCGTCTTGCGCAAAATTTTTAAGAGAGCCCTCGATCCCCGTCACCACCTCCAATCAGCGCCCACTGGGCCTGGGCATGGTGAATACTTTCCGGGAGATCCGAGAGGCTCACTTAACTAACCAATACACACGTTTTTCTAACACACTGTCGGGTCGCCGCCTCCTTACCAGGCTACACATCCAACGTACGCCCTTATGGAAGATCGTGTACGCCTCTCTTTCTAGTGGAGATGCGCCCTCCACGTATGCCTTGTTCCTAAAAACATGACACGTGAATACCACAATGGTTGGTTGGTTGGTTGGTTGGTTCAATGGCCGGCGCCTGGCGCGGGTGGAAGCCCTGGGCTGCCAATATGGGTCGAAACCCGGCATTTACGACGTGGGCGGCACCGGCCCCCCACATGGGGGATGGTACGTCATCATAACCAGGTGCTGCAGATCACGTGCGTTCCAAGTCGGTCGCCCTCGACCAGGGCCCTGAACATGTTGTTGTTGTTGTGGCTGTAGGAAGAAGGAAAAGAAAATGCACGGGCCTGCTACTGGCTCTGTAGCTGAACCACCTCCGCTGCCTCGTGCAGAGAGAAGAGAATTAGAGAAGAAAGAAAAGGAAGAGGGAAAGAAAGACGCGCTCCGCAACAACAGCCGTCGTTCATCACCAGCGGTGGCGGGTGCAATGACGGCCTACAACATATAAAATTCGGTGCCAGGCTATCCTTCGCCGCAAGCGGCGGTGACCCACCTGTACCAGCCCCATCTGCGTGTGAGTCTATAACACAATTAAAATCGCCCACTGTTATTAAATGGCGGCCGTCTAAAATGTAAACATCCAACCCTTTATTGAAGCTATTACTAAGGCTGCAGTCCGCCGGAGCATAAATGCACAGGATGCGCAACCTCAAAGCCTCAAATAAGCAATCGAACGCTAGCACATGGCCCCAACCCGTCATGTGAAGTGATGATCGCGCAAAAGGTTTGGTTTGGTTTGGTTTTTGGAGTTTAACGTCCCAAAGCAACTCGGGCTATGAGAGACGCCGCAGTTGAGGACTCCGGAATTTTCGACCACCTGGGGATCTGTTTAGCACCTGTCACGAAATCGGCGTCCATTTTCATCAAGCCGGTACGGCGCGAGGCCCGCACGGCGTCGCGTGGAAGGCATGGAGAGAAAAGCCCCCTTCCCCGCGCGGGAGAGCGCGTAGCTTTGTACGCGTTGCCGTCACCCTCTTTCCCATTGCCCGGGGAGGACGGTGGTTGATCGGACTGGAATCAGCCGGAAAATTCCAGCATCTTCTATGGGACCTGGCCAATGGCGACGCGCGGCTCGACGGGAGGAAGAGAGAGCGCTATAACCATTAAAGCTAAGTGTGTGTGCGCGCTAGCTTTGACGCGTGCTAACAAACAGATGCGGCGCGCCCTATTTAAAGAGAACGCGCCGTTTGATGAGTCAGTCAGTCAGTTCGTCCGTGTTTTGCGGCGTATTCGCCTGTGCTTCGGCTGGA
>JAJIZL010030284.1:0-14565 GCA_023969395.1 Amblyomma maculatum
TGGAATCTGGTTGGGGCGTTGAGCTAAAGAATATTGGAAATGTGTATCCGGGGGATGTACAAACACACCAATTTTATTGATATTAGGAGATAAATTGATGCAGTTCAGCCAGACTTCAATCTCATCCAAATATTCTTGCAGAGTGTTGTATAGTGCATGAATATCCAGAGTCGAGGCGGAAAATGCAATATCATAATCATATGGGGATGTCATTTTCCATAATGTTAAAAAGCAGCGATGAACTAACTGATCCTTGTGGCACGCCCCTTGAATGTTGTTATGTGTTAGAGCAGAGGATTTCGTCTGTACAGCTAAAATGGCTATCCTTAAGCAATTTATATATACATTCATAATTATGTATTGGAGGGTTTAACTGAGCAAGCTTGTTAAGCCAGATCGTGCGTTCTACGCTTTCGCAAGCCCTACCAACATCAAGCGTCACCAGAGCTGAGATTTCCTTCTGCGTAGCGAGAGACAGATTCGGATCTCAGGGTCTAGGCGTGCGGACATTATAAAGCAACCTTGTAGAAAACCACTCTGCACTGAGCTGAGACCGTTACCTTAATGAAAATTCTTTGTCAGACCAGACGACTGTGTACTGTTCGTTCTATTAGTTTTACTAAATTTGAATTTATTGTAATTGGTAGAATATTATCTTTGACGAATCTCTTTCCTGCATCTTTCAAAAACAAAATAGTTTTCCCCACCTTCTAAAAGTGTGAAATACAAGTATCTAAAGGGCACTTGTAAAGTCTTGGGCTAAGATTTTAATAATTCCAATAGTGACATCATCGTGTCGTGGAGCTGCAGATGACATCGTTGTCAAGACTGATAAAGTGTAAGGGGGAGCGAGTTTACACAAAAGGACCAGTCTGTTTCTGTTATCGTATTGGCTATCCCTGAGGAATGTACCCCAGGGTTTGCTAAGCCTGTAGTGGCACGAGCACTTTTGACTTAGTGAGGAGGAAATGTTTTTATGCCTCATGAAACTATATGCAGTCTTCCAATTACCTCGACTTGAGAAAAATGTGTTTAAATTTTGGTTGTGCTCTTCATTTGCTTCTGCAATTGTCGTTTTAAAAGATGCAGAGTATATATATTTTACCAATAGAATGGACTCTGGTTCTAAGATAGGCTCTTCAAGGTAGCTTTTCTTTCTTTATCGCATTCTCTTGTGTTTACCGGAGAGATGGCTGTTCATAGAAGTTGCCGCACCTATAGTAAATATCGATTGCTGTACTGACGTTTGCGTGAAGGAAACTGCCAGTTTCGATTTGTTCGACCGGCTTGTAGCAACTACCGAAGCAAGACAAGCGGTTATCAAAATTTTATAGGTAATGTGATTAAAAAATTTTGGGTTGAAATAATAATTCAGAGTCAAGATTCATTCAAGGTTATCGAATAACGATCACTAGATATGCCAGAATCCTCTGTGGACCAATTAGCTACCACTAGCCCAAGCATTGATAAGGGTAAACCAATGACTGAGCTGCAAACTCCTCGCATAAATGTAAGAGATTCGGAATTGCAGCAACGTACAGCAATTGTAGACATCCGCGACCAGAGAAGATGACCGAAGGAATCTGTCCGACAGCCTCAGCCACTATGATGCGAATTCAAATACCCTGCGATTACAGCACTGTTTGCACCTGCCAAAAAGCCATCCGTACAGTCTGTCCTGAGAACGCATAAAGGGAGTAGACATTAGGCAGTTTGATTATGGGGCCTCCTGAAGCAAAATACTGATCGCTCAAAGCTCACTGTCAGGATCAACCATTTTATTAGATATAGAAGACTGATGACATATTTTTGATTATCATTTTTACCAATCCGCCTCCTTTCTTATATTTGCCGTAGGCATTAAAGTTTCTTTAATTTCTGATTTATAAGGATTTATTGGGAGATATCTATGTTTTTTTAGAAATACGATTTTAGCGTTATGCTTGTGGAGAAGTAATTCTAAGTCAGGAAGGGAAGAAATAACAGCGGTAATTCTATTGTAAACTTTCAAGACCTTCCATTAGTAGTGTTCAATTTAAGAGGCAGTTTAGCCTCTTTGAGGACATCAGTCTGAGGGAGGATATTTAGTGATTCTTTTTTTGATTTTAGGTGAGGTAGGCTAGGTGTTGAAGGGGACAAAGCATGGCGCTTCTAGGGACGAACACGTCATCTCCACAACTTTGGCGGAGACGTCAGCTTGAAACATTAATGTAAGCTTGCGTCTGAGAGTCATGAGGAAGGACCGTTAATAGGTAGGACTGTCTGTGCAAGCTCGCAGAGGTGCAGACGGTGATTCCAGATCAAATCTTGATGACGACACTGCTCGTGCTGCTATAATATGATCCAAAGCCACAGAAAATGTGATCATCATAAGCTCAACCACAGTATTTAGGGCTTTTTCCTCAGTCGATACAATTTATGTTGCCTAACTGGGCTCAATGCACCTAACAAAGCAGCGCACACGACTGGTGCACATTTGTTTTTCGTCCAAAAGCGCATATGCACTTGCTCTTGAGCAGCGCTTACCTTTCATTATCTATATGTTCTGTTATTCACTACGTTTGGGCACTCTGCATCACCCACTGAATGGCTGCTATTGCATAGGCAACAATGAGGATGATCTGAGTGCATTTGTCAAGTGAATGGTTTTGTGAACACACGTGGCAGCGGATAGTAGACTTGCACACTTTGCCACTGTGCCCAAACCGCAGCCGGTTTATGCATTGCAGAGGGCAGAGGTTCCACACGATATTCACTAGGCCAAATTTAAAAAGGAACCCGCAAAGGTTGCTATTACCGACTCAGTGGGAAATCGGGAGCTGTTCACTTCTCATCTACATCGATAGACAGAAGGCACCCCAACTAGAGCAGCTTGAAATTCTACTATTTCCTTTGGGGAAGATGCGATATTGGCACTACGCACAATACCCCTGACACATGCTGTCTGTTCAGAGTTGATTGCCTTAACCGGAATTGAACTGATTTTTTTTTTAATTCAAGTCTTCCACACAAGCAATGTTTGATAACCTGCAAACAATGCCTCTACGACCGAAAAGCCGCCGTTCAGCCATCTGCAAGTAATTGGCCGTGAGAGAACTTAGTTCATTTTGAATTATTTTCTGTGTTTTCGTTTTGGTCATATCGTCACCGATCCGGATGAGACACACGGAAATTATATCAGTTTCATATTTGAAAGATTCAAATGGCAGGCTTTCAGTGGCAAGCTGGCAAACCAAGCTGCCTGGGGAGGTCAAAGACAACTTCACAAACGCGCCCCAAGTTCACATGAACAGCTCCTGAGCCTTAATCTAATCATTGGCGAAAACCCCACGCAGAATGGCCTCAATGGTGTTGAAGACAGAGGCACCCCACAAGGAGCAGGGAACAGCACCCGAGGTGTGAGGAACTGCCAGCCACTTCTTTCTTGACTTCTTGCGCTGACAATGACGACAATGACAAAACAATTACTGAAAACAGTCCAGTAAAGAAGCTTTCGCCATTTCGGCTCTTAAGTAGACTTGAGCACAGCCCTCTAATTTCTCCATTCTCTTGACTTTGTCACTTAGGGAGTGAAGTTCCACTCCTTCTAGTCCGATATATTTAGCATTTCTCATATCTGGTGGTGATAATTTCTGACAGACTGGAACGCAGTCTTCCTTTTCCATGCCGGCTCGTGGAAACCTGTAAGGCCGCATTGAAAAGCGACTCGCAAGTGGAGTCTAGCTGGAACCCTCCACGCGCCGAGGCCGAGGAGCGAGCGCTGATGTTTTTTTTTTCTCCTTTTTTCCCCTTTTCTTGGGCGCGGGCGTGCGGGAGGCCTGGTTTGTTTCGTCCTTTCGCCCCGAGGCGTCGCCAGGAAGCGAATGACAGACGCATCCAATTATCAGCCGGGAACAACAGTGGCACGCTTCTGCGAACCACTTTACGGCCAGCTCGTCCAGCGATCTCCCGCCGTGGCGCCAATCATGGGTGCAGGGAGACGCCGTTAATGAAGCTTTTTGCACTGCCACAAGCGCTCACTAAATGTCCTGCAGAAGGCGACAATAGGCGCGACCCTCGGCCTTCCCAAGTAGGCAATCAGCCCAGCGATCTCCCGCTGTGTCGCGAAACATCGGGGCAGAGAGACCCCGATAATGAAGCCGTTTTGCCCTGCCCCAATCGCTCACTAAACACCCTGTAGAAGGCGACAATGGGCGCGGCACTTATCCACCACGCAGCGGCTCATCGTTTGCGAGCAACGGCTGTACACTGCTCTGGGACAGTGCCCCCCCCCCTTTTCCTCGAACGGGACGGCGGGGTGGCCTAATCTCGAGATCCCCCGCGGCGTTTCTTTCACAAAGGCGCCAGCTGCAAGGTCGCGTCACAAACACGCTGAGGAGGGGAGGCAAAGACAGGCGCCATGTGAGAGGGTTTGGGGACCAGCGAGTGGAAAGAGTGTGTGTTTTGAATGTTGTATTTTTATTTGGCGTAATTAAGGACCTGGGTCCGAGTTTATTCCCAACCCACGGGGTTTGTGGCATGTTTTTAAATAATTTGATTGGCTGCTTCATTTTCGGGGCGGATCACCTGAGGTGACCGCCCTTGGATCTTTGTTGATGTCTGGTATCAAAACGCGGTCCTCGGACCATGTTCGACGGTCAAGATTGAGGCTCCGTGCTTAGCACGCATTTACAGTCCGTAGGCTTTAACCAAAATTCTCGGTAGAAAAGTAAGGGCTTGTAGAGTGACTTCTCTGTGTGAGTCTATTTTGTTTTAAGTTGCAGTTGTCTGTGTGACTCTTGTTACTGTAACACGAGCATCACCCAGAGCACCCAGGCCCTGGGAACCCACTGGGCAAGAAGCGTCCGCACGTCCAGCCAGAAGCAGCAAGGTGATCCAGGCCCCGAACCAGAGGCAGCGTTCTGGGGAAGGACTCCGACGAGGCTGCGGCACCAAGGGACGGAGGCCCCAACTGGCGACACCAGCACGGGTAAGCGGGATTTCTTGCGCTTTGTTGAAGTGGCTATGGCTCAAGTGTAAAGTGGCGTATGGTTTTAACACGGAGCATGATGGCGAACGTAGGCGAGAGAGAGGGGGAGATATAACAGATGACAGCGATCAGTCGCAGCAAGCGTCAACTCAGCCGGTAGTAGGAGCGCTACGTGAAGTAGCGGAGATGTCGGGATTCGATGCGGTTGTAATTCGCAGCATGGAACTAGATTTTGAGCGGGAAAAATTGAAAATTCTTTCACAGAAACCCCTAGAGCTACAGAAACTTGGGCTAGATCCAGCGGTTGCAATGGCGATAGCGGGAAGCGGGCAGACATCTGTAAGGTCAAACATTGACGATCAGCGTCGAATGGGGCCCGATCCAGTCTCCCAATGCGCTAAAGTCCTTAAGGGACTGAAGCTGCCGTGTGACGCGGACGTGCCGTTATGGTTCGAGGAAGTCGAGAGAATTTTCACGACGTACAAGGTGCCAAACGGAAGCCGCGTTCACTTAATCATGCCAGCACGAGCTGAGCGTGTCAGGTACCTTCTTCGTAACCTCGGGGATGATGAGTGTGGCAGCTACGAGTCGGTAAAACAGCCGTTTTAAAGGAGCTGAAGCTTAACCCCTCAGAATACCTCGAACGCTTTGAGCGCGCGACGAAACGCTGCGATGAAACTTGGGCGCAGTTCACCTCGGGCACTAAGACGTACTTTCAGTACTACCTTCGGTCACGGGACGTAGAAACCAAAGACGACCTGGTATCATTGATCATCGCAGATCGCATAAAGGGTAGCTTGAGCGCTGAGGGCTTAGAATATGTGCTTCTTCGTGAGGAGGAGAGGTGGCTAAAACCGAATGAAATATCCGACGTTCTCCAAACGTTCGAACAAGCTAAGGGCAAGGGGCGCGCAGCGAAACAAATTGTTGTGTATGCGGAAAAACCGAAGGGACCCCCGCAAGCGGCGAACAATGATAGCAAACGGCCAATTCAGTGTTATGAGTGCCGCGCACCTGGCCACCGAGCCAAGGAATGCCCTCGCGCTCCACAAAACGTGCAGAAGAAGGAGAAACGCGCTCCAGCTCAAAAAGTAGCTGTAGCCAACGTAGAGGCATGCGAAACACCGGCGTCAGTAGCCTCCCAGACAACCCTAGTAGCAGAGATGAAAACGCTCCAGTCATTAGTCATTCGACGAGGTACGCAAATCGAAGCTACAGCAGGTGGAGATTGAGTGTGCAGGGATACCGGCGACAGCTATAATTGATACCGGTAGCGAGATAACCGTGGTTAGGGAAGGCCTCGTGCCAAGTATATGTTGGGAGCCATCCGGCTCGATAAAGCTAGTCTCGGCTTTTGGTGAGACGGTTAACGCAAAACTGGTCACTCTTGCTGTGGGCATCAGGCGGCCCACCGCACACATAGCAGGGCCCGAGGCAGTAGACATTGTATGCGCGCTTTCTGATAAGCTGGCGGAGGGAGTGGATTGTTTGCTCTCCAGGGAGGATTGGGAACTGCTTTCGGAGATAGACAGTCGTTACGAGGCACTTGTTATGAATAAGGCCTGCCCTCTGTCTGAAGCAGTTAACGCGTCCGTCACCATGGCGGAGCAGAGCGCAAAGCTGAGCTCTACATCACAGGAGGAGCAAGCGGCGGGGCCTGAGGCAGACAAACTAATGAGTGGTGAGCAGGGTGTGGCGACGGAACAGCCCTGTGAAGTAGATCTGGAAGAAAGCGAGAAGGAAGATGTAATCTCGATCCAGGATGACGCGGACGCAGCCCTAAAACAGCGCCAGGTATTCAGATCCGACCAGGTATCAGACGAAGCCTTAAAGAAAGCGTGGGCTGACGCAAAGGCAGGGAAAGCAGGCATGTTTGTTTCAGACGGCTTGTTGTATCACTGGGACTCGATCTCCGGTAGCAAAGTGAAGCCGCTTGTGCTCCCCCTTAGCAGGCGTGAAGAGGTACTCGGCCTTGAGCATGAGTCCCTTTGGGGAGGCCATTTGGGGCCACGGAAGACAAAGACCAGAATTAAGTACAGCTTTCTCTGGCCAGGCTTAGAAGCGGACGTAACGCGACACTGCAGGACATGTCACGGCTGTCAAGTCCGCTCAGAGAGGCGAATAAAAGATAGGGTTCCCATCACACCTCTCACCAGACCCGACCATCTGTTTCAGGTCGTAAATGTCGATATAATCGGGCCGCTCGATGTTCCGTCGAGCAGGGGTCATAGGTACGCTTTCTGCCTCGTTGACTTGCGCACGCGGTGGCCGGAGGTAGTCTGTTTGCGATCCCTAACCGCTAGGGCAACATGCGACGCCTTGCTTACGATTTTCAGCCGCACAGGCATACCTGAGGTAGTCTGTTCAGATCAGGGAACGAACTTCACGGCGCAGCTGACGCGTGAGATGTTAGCAAGACTGGGATGCGCACCGCGTTTTTCGACTCCTGAGCATCCGGAGAGCAACGGGACAGTGGAAAGGTGGAACCGCGTTTTGAAGAACATGTTGTTCCATGTTATTGAGAAAGATCCCAAGAACTGGGATAGACTGGTCCCGTTCGTTCTCTGGGCGTACAGGGAAGTCCCCCATGACACTACAGGCGTGGCGCCGTTCCGGCTCTTATTCGGTAGAAACCTTATCGGACCACTAGAAATTCTGCAGCGAACACGGACAGGCCAGCAACCCCTCCCGAACACACTCAGGGAAGCACCCGCGAAGTATTTGCGACAGCTACGCGAGCAGCTAGAAGTAGCAGCAGAAGTAGCGAGTTTGACGTCGAGCGCACGTCAGGGAAGTTATGCGCAGGCGTATAACAGGCGCGCACGGAGCAAGACGTTTGTCGTCGGAGACCAGGTATTGATATTTGACACAGACCCTGGCAGTAAAATGGCCCCCAAGTGGCTCGGTCCATTCGTCGTAACCACGCAAGAGAGGCAGAACTCGTACAGAATCGACAAGGGAAAAAAGGCTACAGCGATAGTGCATGCGAACAGGCTGCGACCCTACTACGCACGTGTCAGCCATGTCGGAGTAGTTTTCGAGGAAGACGAGGAGTTTGGTGAAATCGAGTACACCCCTCGGTCTGTGCCTGAGAGATGTGGTGGTTGTCTGATAGAATCGGAGAAACTCGCACACCTACCTACTCAGGACCGCCTCGAGAACTCGGAGGTGTTTGCCGCTTACGCTGATTTGTTCAGCGAAACGCCGGGAGTAGCACGAGTTGGGGCACATAAGATATAGCTGCACGAAGGCCACCAGCTCAAACGCACTTTCCCATATCGCGTGCCGGAGTTATTAAGGAGTGAGGTGAGCCCCCAAGTAAACGAGTTGCTAGACCTCGGGCTGGTGTATCCGGTGGAAAGCGAGTGCGCCCATCCCGTTGTATGCGTGGGTAAGAAGGACGGATCGGTGCGCATGTGTGTTGACTATCGCGCTTTAAACGCAGCGACGCGCACGGATGCCTTTCCAATGTCACCCCCTAAAGAGCTCATCAT
The DNA here is from genome assembly GCA_023969395.1 of Amblyomma maculatum. Lineage (NCBI taxonomy): Eukaryota > Metazoa > Arthropoda > Arachnida > Ixodida > Ixodidae > Amblyomma > Amblyomma maculatum. The sequence goes on from JAJIZL010030284.1 coordinate 8,464, forward strand.
GAGGGTGGGCCGCGCTAGGTATATCACTCTTATCGATTTGCGACGCGGATACTGGCAGGTGCCGGTAGCTCCGGAAAGCAAACATCTGACCGCCTTCGTAACTCACGAGGGACAGTATGCTTGGCGCGTCATGCCGTTCGGGCTAAAGAACGCCGCAGCCACCTTTCAGCGGATAATGAACACCCACCTCTCGAAACATCAGGCTTATGCGGCCGCATACCTCGATGACATCGCCATTTTCTCTTCCTCGTGGACTGAACACTTGCGGCCCTTAGAAATAATTTTTGATTTGTTGCGCGACGCCAAGTTTAAAGTGAGCCGGGAAAAGTGTCAGGTCGCACAGGCCCACATTAAGTACCTAGGACACATAGTGGGCGGCGGAACCCATGGGCCCGACCCAGAAAAGATATCGGCCATTCGTGGGCTCGTGCCCCCCGCAACGAAGAGACAGCTACGGAGTCTGCTAGGCTTATGTGGTTACTACCGCGATTACGTTGAAGGATACGCCGAGATGGCCGCACCACTCACGTCTTTGACGAGGCGAGGTGTACCTAACACGATTCCGTGGAGCCAGGAAGCACAAAACGCGCTCGACAGGCTCAAGTCAGCTCTGTGCTAAGCTGCATCGCTGAACACCCCCGACATTAAAAGGCCATATTGGCTGTTCACCGAAGCGTCCGACGTTGCAGCGGGGGCTTGTTTGGCGCAGATGGGAGACGAGGGACGGGAAAGGCCGATAGCATTTGCCAGCCACCGATTCACGCCAACGCAGACCCGCTGGTCTACAATCGAGCGGGAAGCATTCCCCATTATCTGGGCACTAAAGAAATTTGATCATTGGGTGTACCGGGCAGAAATAAACGTGGTGTCTGACCACAACCCCCTTTCCTATCTCACTACTAGTACGCCTCATGGGGCAAAACTCGCGCGATGGGAGCTGGCCCTACAGCGCTAGAATGGGACGGTGACCCACAGGAAAGGGTCAAGCAATGGTAACGCCGACGCGTTAACCCGTGTCCCCAATGTGACTTGGGGCGTAGAGCAAGCACACGCTTGAGCCATGGCCTTTCGGCGACGCGTGAATGTTCCCGCGTACCCGGTGCAATGTGTGATGTGAACGGTGGAGTGTGCGTGAACTTGGCGTAAGGACATTAAAATTGCTCGCGCGTGGGACTTTCACGAACACTGTCCGGTCCGCCGATGCGAATGTGTGATTTGTTTTGTGTTATACCCATCTTGTGTCGCGAAATTTATTCGGTGTTTCATTCACGTGCGAAGTGTCTTACATGTTTGGTTTGCTTCGCGGGTTGTTGCGGCCTTCGTTGTATTAGGCTGAAATGACCGGATTCCAAGCTCATTTGCCCTCTTGGGAGGGACGTGTAAGGCCGCATTGAAAAGCGACTCGCACGTGGAGTGGAACTGGAACCCCCCACGCGCCGAAGCCAAGGATCGAGCGCTGATGTTTTTTTCTCTCCTTTTCTCCCCTTTTCTTGGGCGCGGACGCGCGGGCGCGCGGGAGGCCTGGTTTGTTTCGTCCTTTCGCCCCGAGGCGTCGCCAAGAAGCGAATGACAGACGCATCCAATTATCAGCCGGGAACAACAGTGGCACGCTTCTGCGAACCACTTTACGGCCAGCTCGTCAAGCGATCTCCCGCCGTGGCGCCAAGCATGGGGGCAGGGAGACGCCGTTAATGAAGCTTTTTGCACTGCCACAAGCGCTCACTAAATGTCCTGCAGAAGGCGACAATAGGCGCCACCCTCAGCCCTCCCAAGTAGGCAATCAGCCCAGCGATCTCCCGCTGTGTCGCGAAACATCGGGGCAGAGAGACCCCGATAATGAAGCCGTTTTGCCCTGCCCCAAGCGCTCACTAAACGCCCTGTAGAAGGCGACAATAGGCGCGGCACTTAGCCCCCACGCAGCGGCTCATCGGGTGCGAGCAACGGCTGTACACTGCTCTGGGACAGTGCCCCCCCCCCCCTTTTCCTCGAACGGGACGGCGGGATGGCCTAATCTCGAGATCCCCCGCGGCGTTTCTTTCACAAAGGCGCCAGCTGCAAGGTCGCGTCGCAAACACGCTGAGAAGGGGAGGCAAAGACAGGCGCCGCGTGAGAGGGTTTGGGGACCAGCGAGTGGAAAGAGTGTGTGTTTTGAATGTTGTATTTTTATTTGGCGTAATTAAGGACCTAGGTCCGAGTTTATTCCCAACCCACGGGGTTTGTGGCATGTTTTTAAATAATTTGATTGGCTGCTTCATTTTCGGGGCGGATCACCTAAGGTGACCGCCCTTGGGCCTTTGTTGATGTCTGGTACCAAAAACCGGTCCTCGGACCATGTTCGACAGCCAAGATTGAGGCTCCGTGCTTAGCACGTATTTACAGTCCCTAGGCTTTAACCGAAATGCTCGGTAGAAAAGTAAGGGCTTGTAGAGTGACTTCTCTGTGTGAGAGTCTATTTTGTTTTAAGTTGCAGTTGTTTGTGTGACTCTTGTTACTGTAACTTACTGTTTGCCAATGTAAACTATTTTGCTTCTGTAAATATATATCTCCTCCTGACCATCATCAGATCATCGTCTTCTGCTTCTCTACCTGCCGAACGCGAACTTAACATCACTAAACCCATCAAAATTCTTGTCTAACGTGAGGATAATAGGAGCGATGACAACGACGGCGCAGTCAATGATAACTATATATATAGTGTTAGTCGTGAAGGACGTTGCATTTAGCTGATAGTGAGCAAAAGAACGATATTGATGATGATAATGATGATAATGATAGCATCGATGACAATGACAATGCAATTACTGAGAACAGTCCTGTAAAGCCGCTTTCACTATTTTCACTCTTAAGAAGATTTGAACGCAGCCCTGTAATTTTTTCATCCTGTTGAATCTGTCACTTACCGAATGCAGACGACTCTTTCTAGTCTGAAATTACAGCAGTTCTCACATCTGGCGAGCATAATTCTCTTCACTCATACAAATCCTTGCCGAAAAGAAAGACAGTCATGCGAAAAGCCAAAGCTACTCATGCATTATTACTAAGTATAGGCGGTTTACCAGAATAATTAGCTTCATAGCAAAAAGGAGCGAAGACTAAGAAAGCGAGAAAGATTACAAAGAAAAAGAAACTATGCAGATTTTAAGAAGAATGCACTTACCTCTACTTGTCTCACCGATCTGTACGACAAAACAAGTTGGAGTGGCGGCCAAGACCAAGTGTACGCTCTGGAATCCAAATGGGAGTTCGCCATCTCCTGAAACTGAAAGCATCACCATAGCATAGTGGTGGTAATGCAGAGGCTTGTATGAAAAATCAGAACTTCACTCACGTGAATTAGTATGTCTCTTCTCTTAAGTAGATGCTCGTAAATATATGTTTGACACCACAGAGTTTTGATTTGCGATGATTTATTTATCGATTTTAAGGGTGTTTATTGTTTTCAGTCATAGAAAGGTCTGAACAATGAGTATGTAGAATGCCATTATGAAGAGAAAGGCGGTTAATTAACATTTACCCAACGAGGCAGATGTGTTGTTCCAGCTTAGTACATAAAAATAAGGCCAATTTGCTGGACTCACTGGCGGTATACATTGATAGAGATATCACATATTCATCTCATTCTCGTTTAATTTAATAATGAAATAATACTGACAAGAGGCCCTTACTGCAACCTCAATGGTGATCACGAACTAAGAGGAACTTTAAAATATGAAATGGAGTGATTCAGAACCCGCTTTTTGTGGCTGACAGTAATAGACAGTTAGCCTCCGGGAATATATTACACCGTAGAATAATTATCTCTCCCGGAAGAGGAAATTCATTCCCAAAGGCCCGATCTCAGGAAACCTCAGACCTAAATTACATTTTGGAGCCAAAACCAGCAAGGCAGTGGTAGTTGGCCAGTGAAGCGTGTCGGATAGAGGATGTCAATATTTTAAAAATATTGTTTTCGCATTTGCCAAATTTTGTAATTTCTTTCATTCATCAGTGATGTCGTTTTGAGAGGCACATCATTTTATAATTTGACGCCAGGTATAACGACGCACAAGTTTAATGCTGCTAATATCTCTTGTCGGGCACCAGCAATTCGCTTTCTAACAGAATCGCAGATATTGTAGGAAAAAATGGTCATACCGAAGTAACTTCCAAATTTTTACTCCTGTCATATTTTGTACGACGTATGTACTCAATATATTATCACGTAATTTTTAAGAAACTAGCCAATTACAGGCATATCATTTATATTTAATTATTTCAACGCTCACAACGATATCCCGGACATAGCTTTGAGAGCGGCTGATGACTATTACGGACGTCGCAGAGAAAGGAGATGATAATATTAGAACTTTCATATTTTATGAGTCCTGACATTCCAGTTTCAAAAGCCTTGGCTTTTGCCTCAATAAAGGTAACCGTTGCCAGATTTCAAGTGTGGTCTAACCACAAGACACTGTTGCGCGCTTTCCAAAAATGCCTTAGTCTGATCAAGTAAGATGGCAGGCGCAATGTTGTAATCACATTGAATTAGGCTTCCAGAATCGGGAATAATTGTTAATTGACAAAATCTATAAGATATCATAAGAATGAAATCCTTGCAAAGACAATTTAAGGTTTCAGTCTAGCTCATCCGCCTTGCGTAAATGTATTTTCATAACCACAAGGCGAACATATTTTAGCAGTGTTATAAGCCGAAAAACGATTCTATTAAGGAACAAATATTTTATTGCTTTTAGCATTTTTAGTCAGCAATTAAAAATATTGAATTGGTCGATAACCAGCTCCGACACGTTCTCATGTTGTCGTCTGTAGTGTTCGAATATTAATAGACAGAAATGTCTAAAAACAGCTTAATGGGAAGGTGAAACGTTTTCGCAAAATATATTTCCCGTGCCGCATTTATTGTTTTTTAATAGCTGAACAAGACTGTCATACTTAAAAATGGCATTAATGAAGGCAAATAACAGTTTTACAGAAGCAAACGAGCACTAACGTGTCCCCCCACCAAGCAGATGCCGCTGTTTTTCGTAATTCGCAGGGCCCACAATGACGTCTTTGGCTCCTTGCGAGGCTAGCGCCGGCGGTGTTGCTGCCTGAGCGTTGCTTCAGGTGACTTCACAGCTCGATTTAAATTTTTATTGATTATTCGAACGACGTAGAACACCTTGAACATTTACGGTACGAATTCCAGCAACCAGCAGCTCCAAAAAAAAAAAAAATTGGCTGTGGCTTAGCTTGGTTAAGCCTGGTGATTGCGAAGCAATACGTGGTACTACTATTGTACCGCTGGTGGTGATGCTTGGCTGTGCTATATTCACCATGGTGAAGCTCCGGTTATGTTTGCTATTATGGCTATAGGGATTCTTGAGTGTACTATGTTTAGCTATGGTTTTACATAGCGCAACGTTCTGCTAGTGTTCCATCGCTCCGAACTGGTAGTGCTGCTAGTAGATGCACGTTCCAAACTATCGGACAAATTCGTACCTTCCTCTTCTGCTTCTGTGGTCGATTCTGCTACCGAAGACACTGACCGCCTTTTCCGCCTAGCTGCTTCTTGCGCTTGCCGCTTGGAAAGCCGTTCTTCTCCCTCTTCTTCCGTCTCTGTGGCTCGCTTTTGCTTCCTCTTTGCAGCCTGCCTAAGCGCTTTGACTGTAGGCGGCATCTCATGGCTTGACGAGAGGAGCGGAGTCAGGCCGTAACTGGCACCGCGCAAGGCGATGGTGAGCTCCCGCTCTTACACAGATGGTATGACGTCACGCAGCGCGCAGCGCCACTAGTGAGAGGAGCAGAAGTGAGGCCCTAACTGCCACCGCGCAAGGCGACGGCACGAGTTGAGCCCCCACTTTTACACAGATGGTATGACGTCACACAGCCAGGTCACGCTAAAGGTCAAGAGCGGCTGCCACCGCCGCGCCCTTTGACGGGCTGAGGTGGTAGCTAAAGTAGTATTGCTTCGCATAAAAGAAAAGGCGCTATGAAAGACGCTGTCGAGTTCGTCGACGGCAAAAGCAAGGTCAGCCCATTTGCGCGAGTCGAAAAGCGCATGAGCTGGCCGCTTTCACAACTGCCCTTTACACACTAAAGTTCATTTCAGTAACAGCAAAA
>JAJIZL010030284.1:14575-43725 GCA_023969395.1 Amblyomma maculatum
GGTTCGTAGCACTCTGCAGCGCCACATGAGGCGAGCTTACCGGAACAGTGCTGGCAGCGAGCGCGGTGGACGGTGTTCTGTCAGAGCGCAGTCCCTGGCCGTCACCAGGGCTGTATCATTTGGTATCGGCGACACAGCAGACGACGCTTGGGGATTGAGCAGCGCTGTTGTAAAGGGGCGATGCATAGAACAGCCGACTGTATATCACTTTGTCTAACAATGCAATGACGATAATATTAATTACGGCTCCACCTTAGCCGAGGAACTAATGTATACAAGAAAATCGAATGAACCGCGACGAACCGCGTCGACTGCCGCTACAAAGCTGTGAAAGAAACTTGCCTGTATCACAGTTTAACTCCTACAAGCATCACGGTACGGGTCAGCGATTTTCAATAGTTGTTAATTTTTGTCATTCCGTTATCGCCGGGTTCCTTGTGTAAGATAACAATAAAATTGAGCATGCTTTCATGACGCTAACGCAAGGAATCCACGGACAGCTTACGAAAGGCGTCGCTCGCGCGGCATAAGGAAGCAGTACTACCTTTGAACGATGTTTGAGCTCGCTGTTGCCGCACGAGCAGCACGGCATTGTAGATACTACGTTATAAGTGACTATTGCAAATCGAGTTTCGTTCTAGCGATTATGGATTTCGTTTCCTGTACCAAATTGGTAATTGTTAACGTTGTCGAGAACGGCGGCGAGCTGTGTAACAAGTCCTCCGCGAATCGCGTTTTAAGTTCGGCATCTTCGGGTAAGCGTAATGACGGGGAAGCCAGCTGTAAATAACGGTATTAACCGAATTATATGCGGGAACAATTAGATAATGGCAACGGGCTTCAGTAGAGCTGGTTTAATTGAGATCCCAAGTGGGCGAAGTCGCGGTCGAGATTCGATGATTGTCCTCGGCATGAACATTATAAGGGAAAATACGGCTGGTTCTAAAGTTAAGAACATTTTTCTTTTTCATGACAGAGACCCACTGCACTGAAAGTTTGTTGCCGTCTGGGAAACTATTTAACACCATGTCGCCTGAACCACTAATTTTCGCCCGACGGAAAGCCGTGCTGGTAACCACAGGTAGCTTCACGCAATCGCAAGAATTTTTGTTTTTAATGACATAAGGAAAATATTTTTGAACGTCAACCAACATTTACTTTACTACAGAGAAAAAGCGGCTCACAATAGTAGGGCGTCGAATGGCGCGGCGCGCTTCTCCGCCACAGCTGCGTATCTGCTGGTTCACCTCCTGTAATTTTTTATCATGCGGAATCTTCAGCACAAAACGACGGAACTGGAGAAAACGAGCAGCGCCAGCAGTAGATTGCGCTGATGCGTTGATCACTAAAGCCCGGGATGGAGCAAAGCAAACGTGCAACCGGTCTGCATTCCGTGATGGAAGTAACACTTTCTAGATTCGCCGCCCCACCCCCGTCGCTCCCGGAAGAAAAACGGCGCGTTTTCAACAAGCGATTTCGTTTTCTCGTACCGAAAGAATTCAGAAAAAATTTACACACATGGTCAATAACGCCCTTTCTTTACAACCACCGAATATTATACAATTTGAAAACTGTTTCAGCTTCTCTTAAGAAGGGTTTCTCAAAGCAACGAAACATTAAGTTCCTTGGAGGAAGAGGAGGAAAAACTTTTATTCTATACATCCTTATCTTATTAAGTGGAGTCCTCAGTCCAGGGCTTCATGTGCCCCCTCAATCCAGCAGGCCCGCCAGAACAGCTGTCGCTTGTCTTGAGGGTTGGTGCTAATGAAACGGTTTCAGAAAAGAGTAAATGCATCTCAGTCCATAAGTCTATTAGCCACTGCAATCCTCTCGGCCCGCTCGATTAGCCGGCGTTGTTCGGTCAGCTCCATGCGGGGCAAGGCATCTTCCCTACAGGAGAGGGTGGGGTGAGTTATAGGTGGAATGCCGCCGGGTGGTTTTGGGCCGGCCTAAACAGAATTATATAGTGTTGGTCGGTGTTGGTGGCAGGGGGCATTTTTCTGAGTAGCGGGTGGGGAAGAACAAATGTTTGTGGTACAAATTTGTATACGTGTGAGTCTGCAGTTGTTGCCATGCCACAGCTTCGGCCTTAGTAAGTGCTGGACATGGCGGTGGCTGTGGTCTTCTTTGTCTACGGTAATATAGTGTAATGTGGGTGTAAGTGTAGAACTCTGCTGGCGCCCTCTCTGTCTATTTACTCCTCTGCTTCTGTCGACAGCGCCCGGCAGGTTGCTGCTCAGGCGAGCGAGTGCGCACTCTCGTTACCAGTAAGGGAGTTCCTTGCCTTCTAAAGTCTACCTGAGGATGTTAACATTTGTCCAGTGTTATTCATTCCGCTTTTCACGATATGGTGAAAAATATAAATTCAAACAATATACTCAACGCTTATAATTTGATGAGTGCACGGCTCATGACTAATGTTAAAGTTAGACCTGTTGTCTCTATTCGAACACAAAATGCGAATATTATGACGCTGACCCTTTAATGGGTAGTAATATAGAAAAACAATTACATCATTTTGGTTTGCGTTTCTCTGTAAACGTAATGAAGACATTACAGCCAAACAATAAACATCTGGGTAACAAAGAGTGTGGTTAAAGTTTTGCTTCAGCATATACTAGCTTGGCAGCCCGTTGTGCAGTGTGCTTAAGCAGTCATATAGCTTGTCTGAAACGTTTTCACTTCGGTATAGGCTTGGCTATACATTCAAAATTCATAGATCATATAATTATCATTTTTTTGAACTAGAACTTTGATTTAAAAAAAATTTAATCTCGTTTTTGATCAGATGCCGGTCGCTCTCTACCACAGGACTGGTCCCCTCGGATGTACGCATGTACGCAGTAAACTTCTTCGCTGAGCTGAGCATGTGGGGGGATCAAAGAGCTACAGCTACCATTGAAAATAGTCCATTGCCTCACTCCAAATTTACTTGAAGATATGCGAGCTGCGATTTTTTCACAAAAATAACGGTCTATTTTTCTCCGGTTCGTCTGATTTAGGTGTGGATTAGGTCATTGATTTTAACATTCCAAAGCGAATCAGGCTAAGAAATACGGTGGTCTGCTTTAGCCCTAACGACTCTATTTATGAGCAGCCATGAAATGAAGTTCTATCGCTTAATACAGTGCTTTTCGTATGCAAACAGTTTAGGAAGAAACATATTTCTTAATCCTGCAAAAACCACCTATATAAAACACATATATTTCTTGACTGCCATTGACTTATAATTTTCACTACAGTGAAAAACTTGAGGTACTCGTAGTCTTCGCTTTTGAGTCTACACAAGGCTCACTTAACATCTCCTTTTCATTTCAAATTATTTTTATATTTACATATAGGTTCGGTTCGGGAAAAGGGAGGTGTATATACCATTTCTAAGTGCGCTGTCAAACTTGCAAGGGTGCTTATGTCTTATAAACACATCCCACTAGCAAACTAGCCTAGAACGTGACTAGAAGGCAAAAATTAATTATGCAGCAGTATCCTGAACGCTCGAAAAAAAAAACTGTTGAGTAACAATTTTTGTGGAAGATCATGCACAACATTTCAATTACATCGACACTTATCAATTTTGTATTAAAGCAACCATCGTCAATGCCTTTTCAGCTGAGCGAGCTGTATGAGCTTCAAGTTAAAAGGCCCATGTTCGTGACTCAATGCGACCAGTGAACGGCCCGGAAAAGCCTATCTGCTACATGCACTTTAAGTGAAACGTGCTTGCCTATGAGGCGCGACTACTTAAGCCCGCATGATGCAATAGTTCTTTCCTTATCTTGCGCAACTGATATGCAATAGCTATTTAATACACGTAGAATAAAAGATAATGCATAAAAATACTGGAATCTTCATTGACCCTACGGTTGCTTGCTATGAATGGTAAGGTTATTAGTCGTTGCTTCAGCGTTTTCATGTGCTGCAAAGATCGAAACGCTAAGAGATGACATTCGTGATATTCAGAAGAACATGTATAAGAATGAAAAATACAGTTATTCCTTACCTCTTTCAAGCTCAATTTTTGTTCCCCGCTGATCGTACTTTGCTTTGAATTTTATCTGATCATTTCTGAAAGAAAGAATTTGAATTTATTTTGACTCGTGACATTAATGCAAAAAATTGCTTTCCTCTCTGTCAACTAGACCCATCCCATCAGAACGGATAAAAAAGTTCTGATTGTGAGACGCAGCAGGAGTTAGTTAGTTTTTTTTTAATTTAAAATTCAATTCCTGCGAATATGTTCGTCCTTACTTTTAACTCACAGGCATTTAATAAACTGGCTAAACGATATTAGTGGAGGTTATAATGCCCTCAAAATGCCACTGCTGTGCCCGTATCGGCTCATAAACATATGTTTTAATGTCACTAATGAATGCAAAGTGTCCCACATAAAAAGGTATTGCCAAAGACATAGCTGTGAAACACATTTTTGTCGAGACGAGGGTATTTAACGGCGGGGTAAATATCCGTTAAGTATACAAATTTATGCAATCTCTATTACCACCACTAACTTAGGCGTGGAGGGTATATGCGTACAATGAACTCCATTTAGCAGGGTGTTCCATGTCTAGCAGATGTACTCAAACCTGCATTCTTGAACTCTGTTTCATTACTATGTGTGGTATCCAGGTTCATTGCGCTTCTGCGCCAGTTCCTTCTTGCGCGCGTCGCTCACCTGCCCATATGAACGTTCGCACTTCTGCTGCCGCGGAAGCGCCATCGGCTAACTTGGGACTGTGCTTTTTGGCTATGATAAACGACAGTTCTTACAAAGGCCTTCGGGGAGGAGTGCTATGCGGCTTCTAGAATCGTTAGCTTTATAGAGGAATTAGCTCCGTTTTTCCCCCCATTTATCTGATGCACCGTCACGAGATCTCTGAGAACTATAAGCTGCCCTTGCATTGCAGCAGTGTGCTGCCTTCTATGATCAGCATTGGCTTATCCCCATTAACATTACATTTAGCATAGGCAACTTCACTACAGCTTATATTTGCCCACTACTTTAACTACCTCCAACCTTTTCCAGTGATAAGCTCGCGGGGTACTGTCACAAAACTCATATATGGCAGCGCATGTGAGTTCACACCTTTTTAATTTCATAGCCATATCAAAACTCAGCCGTTAACAAAATATTTGAATATTTTATAATATTGTTACGAAGCGGCAAGCCGATGAAGACAGGATACAGAACATGACCGATGACGATGGTAGATGACGTTTAAAGGAATGTTCGCGGGCCTAGCGCGAGCGCTCCTGCCCGCGCCACTGCCCGCTTCTTCTTCCTTGTCGTCCGTAACATGACGTGACGTGACCACCGAGCGATCGTCCCGATCGTGGACGAGGAAGTTTAGCGATGTTAATGATTTTATGGCATGATGATGGGCGTGTCTGGATGCTTGAAGAAGAAGAGGAAGAAGGAAGAATAGGACGGCTTGCCGGTACGATGTCTGATGCGTGGGTGATTCGCCTCCCTTGGAGCTGTCAACCATCCGTCACCAGAGTCCATGGGACCGATGGCTCGAGGTCACGTCGGGCAGCTTGGGCGGGGGTTGAGTGTTCGTGTCCATCGGTTCCTTCGGGTCATTCGGGTCCTTCGTCTCGGTTCTGATTGCTATGTCTGTTCTCCTTGTCTTCAGGTCCGGGCTGGGGGCTGGGCGGTGGTAGTTGTTCAGGTCTGGGCTTGAAGGGCTGGGGCGAAGCTGCTCGGCGATGTCCCTGGGCCCTCGGTGATGGTCCCGGCTTGACGATGGCGTCGATGCTCCAAGGCGAGAATGGGGATGCCGTACGCCGCACCTCCAACCAAATGTTACGAAGCGGCAAACCGATGAAGACAGGAGACAGAACATGACCGATGACGATGGTAGATGACGTTTAAATGGATGTTCGCGGGCCTAGCGCGAGCGCTCCTGCCCGCGCCACTGCCCGCTTCTTCTTCCTTGTCGTCCGTAACAATATTTTAATCAGTCACAATGACCACGTGTGGCCAAAAGAGCACTGATAAGCTTTCAAGAGGCTATCGTGGCCTCAACGGTTGGCATCCAGACTGCCATTGACAATGAATATGTGAGAGAGAGAGAGAGAGATATTTTAATGGCAACAGGAGATGTCTGCCTGGTGGTAAGCCTAGCATGCTACTCCCGATGAGGGTTGAGGGATGAAGGTGAAAGAGTGTGGGAGGGGAAGGGGAAATAAATGAGAAAAAAAGAGAATCGGTGCCGCACACTTAATGAATATGTGAGAGCTATAAACGTTATTGGCTGACAACGGTGCACTATCATAGAAGTATTACGTGCACCAGGGAGACCATCTGGCTATCATTATCATCAGTCGGATGATACTCACTGCAGGGCGAAGACCCCTCCCATATTCCTACAATTCACCCATTCCTTTGAAAGCTGCATATACATGATCCATGTGGACTTATTAACCTCATCCGCCCACCTAACATTCTGCTCCTCCTGCTACGCTTTCCTTTCCTTGGAATCCATTTCGTTATCGTAAGCCGTCATCGATAATCCTGTCATCGCATTAGATGTCCTGCCCATTCCCACTTCTTGATTTCCACTAGAATATCAGTAACTTGAAGTATTTCTCTGATCCACTCTGCACGCTACCTCTCTTAAGGTTACCCCTACCATGTTTCGTTCCATGCCTCTCTGCGTTCTCCTCAACTTAAGCAGAACCCTTTTCCTTGGCCCCCATGTTTCAGCCCCATAGGTGAGTACAGGTAAGATGCAGCTGTTGTAGACGTTCGTTTTTGAGCGATACCGGTAAGCTGCTAGTCATAATCTTTAAGGGCTTGCCAAAAGCGCTCTATCTCATTCTTATTGTCCTTCCTAACTCTTTTTAATGTTGCAAACCATTATGGGCCACACCACTTGGTTTCATGGCCATGGGCCACCTGATGCTTCATAAATTTTGAGTAGCTCGTGCACATGTGCGCGAGGTGCAACGTCATCACAGTATCTATTGCAATATTCAATATAAATGCAAAATGACGGCAGGATAAAGCGCATTAGAGGCATTATGACTGCCTGCAGCATCGATGCGTTCTTTGTAACAAGCGCTGTTGCCCACTTAACACGACCCAGTGCTCATATAACCTGTCTGTGCGCAGACCATGTGAGACATATCTTTGGTGCCGTATTTTCCAGACACGGCCTTGGAAAAGATACGAAATCTACTGCCTAGAATTTATACAAGAACTTTGCAAACAGGGAAATCGCAATCGCGACCAAGAAAGACAAATTAGTATTTAAAATGGTCATTTCCTGAAAGAAGTACTTGAATTAAACCTAACAATGGAGCACTTCGAAGGCAGCATGCCTGCCGACTGGCATAGCCACATTGGGTGCTAACGTGATAATTTCACGTGGTAACGACAAGGTTCAGGCAACTGCTGAAGTGATAAGTAATCTTGGTACTGATGTACACCTATTGTTTGATAACATTTTGTATAAGCCAGAAGTGCGCACAGCAAGAAGTGGATTATCTGAAAATCTCCAGGGCAAGATAAATGCAGCTTTTATTTCCGTCTGACCAAATATTTCAAAGTAGCAAAAATTCTCGCTTTCTTTCAGGACATTTATGAAACATTCATCCCTATATATCCGCATAGGGCTGAATATACTATAGATTCAATTCCGTTCGTAAGTATTTTTACATGCAAAACTAATATTTGGTCGCTATGAAACGTCGTAACAGGCACGCATAGTAATTTATGAAACATCTGAAAAAGACTAATAAACAAAAAAGACAAAAAAGCAAAATGTTCCTAATGACGTTTTTCACCAGCAGCTTGATGTATCTGTGTCATCAGGAGACCGTTTTCGTAAATGTGATAGATCAAGAAATAAAAAAAGAGGACAATAGTTGGTTTTCAAAGCCTTGAAAAAAAAAAAGAACGCCGTGTTTAAAAACATGGGGAAATTATAAAGCACTGGCATTTACAATCAGAACGTCTAATTTTGGGAAACACTATGAAAACGCCATTTGCTTTGGGAGTCAGCTCGAAAGGACAATGATGACGGATAAAAAGTGAGATATGTACACGATAGACTGATTTTTGACAATAAAACGTTTGTGTGCAATCGCATATTGAATAGCCATAGAAAAATCATCTCGTTCACTAGACGGAACTCCGACTGACTACTTGCTCCATCTCCTTCGAGCTATCGTTACCTAAATAGTTTTAACCTGAATGCTCAGAGCATGGTCTATAAACAGAATCTCTTAAAGTCTTACGGGTCATTTGTTCTCCCCACATAGTTCTAATAACTGAAACTTGGTTTCACTCTGGCGTGACTCACGACTGCGCTTTTTCTCCCTCTTATCATGTCTTCAGGCTTTCTCACGGTTCCCGCGGCGGCGGCTTCGCTATCCTTATAAAACATGTGAAACGTTAGGCAGCAAATAGACAACCATGAAAGTTTTTTTCTAAAGCGTAATTTTTTTGGTCACACTTTGATTCTTTGAGCGCTGTGCAGGCATCTAGATTCTGGTCCTGAAGATATGCTCAAATTGGAGGATTATATGTATTCCTTTTGGAAGAGTAAAATTATTTTTTAGACATAATTATTACTCATATAAATTTGTCTGCTGGATCTTTTGAATCTTCTAAAAAATGCAGCCCTAATTGCAGATCTAATAACTCGATCTTGTACCAATTGTAACGTAACCAATAAGGGCGCGAGGGATGTTTAGTTTTGAAGCGTCATGGAACTTCTCATACACCGCCGAAGCAGAATAACTGGGCTACCCCTCTACGGACGGAGTAGCCGCGAGCAGTTGTTTCAACACAGCCCATACCAGCATCACAATCGACCACCACAAAGCCTTATAGGGAACCCCGACAATTTGGCAGGGGAAGACGTGGATGCCTGGCTCACTAACTACTATCGGGTGAGCAAATACAACCGCTGGGATGCGAATACCAAGCTGGCGAATGTGGTATTCTTTCTTGATTAAAATGCGTTAACATGGTTTGACAATCACGAAGCACCCCTTACCACCTGGAATCGCTTCATCGAAGAAATGAGAGCGGGATTTGGCGATGCCGTTGCTCGGAAAGAGAGCGCCAAACAGGCTCTAACTCAACGAGCGCAAGCACCGCAGTAGACCTGCAAATCTTACATAGAAGTCCTCAAGCTGGGTAAATTAGTTGATGCTCGGATGACTGAAGAAGACAAAGTGGGTCACCTCCTCTAGGGATAAGCGGAAGACATGTACAGATTTCTTATCAGCAAGGACGATTTGAATACCACCGCTGATGTAACACGACACTGTCGCACGTTTGGAGGTTTGATGCGATGCCGTATCATCCCGAAGTTTGGTCGGTTGCCTAATGCTACAACTGTCGCCAGTGTGGATATGTCCGAAGCGACGAGCATGGCAGATACAATTCGACAGATCATCCGCGAAGAGCTTCGGAGGCATCAAGATATTGGGGCCACGCCAGACACGTCAATGGTGGCACCTCTTCGGCAGACAATATCCCATCTTCTGCCTGTAATGCTCCCTCTGTTACATCTCCTTGGGGCATCCGATGTTCTGCTGCTCATCGCCCGAACATCCAAGCTCTCACCATCAAGGCTCACAACAGCGAGCACTCTCGTCCTCTTCGTCGCAACATCCAGAACATCAAGCGTTTAATCGAAGCGACGATGAGCCTTATTCATCAAATGAACGTGAGCCGTAGTGTGTTATGCCTGTGGAATAATCGGCCACATTTCGAATTTTTGCCGCAATCGCCGTCCGTACCAGCAGTATCGTTGAAAGAGTGTGAACTCCCGTACACGTTTTTTTGCTGACAATGATGATTCGTATTGAAGAACACCTGGCCTGATTAAGTACAGAGCAACAGCTAGCCTGCAAGAACGCAGAATGGCGCTGAACCGAAAGGAGTCACCGGCCTCTGACCGTAGCCTGACACCACCATCTCGGCGCCTACCACGGTCCCCTTCTCCCCGATGGCGGTCGCCACCTCCGGGAAACTAGTGAGTGCAGCCGATGGAGGTGAGGTTGCAAATGATTCTAGCTTACCGATGCCTCTGCCCGTTTCGATGTTAAAGAACCTAATTGAAGTGTTTGTGGACGGTCGACGTGCTATGACGTCGGTGGACTCAGGTGCAACCATTTCTATTATAAGCTTTGCGTTTAAAAACTGCCTTCGTCGTTAAATTGTTTCGTTTTTTATTTTGCAGCGACATTGCGTGGTGTTGGGGCGGACCCCTTAACCCACTTGGAGTCTGTTCCGTGAATCTTGTTATCGCCGGTCACACATTCCGAAATGAATTCGCAGTACTTGCTCAATCAACGCATGACGTAATTTTTGATCTCGAATTTCTGAAACAATGTGGGGCCACTCTCGACTTTCGGAACGAAGACATTTCTGCGAGTACTCAAATTGAATCTGCATTGTGTGAAAATTCGTGGACCAATCCTAACACGCTTTCGGTTTCGGACGACATTTTCATGCCTGCAATGTCAGCAGAGTTTATACAAGTTGTTAGTTCAAGCTGTGCTAGTGATGCGTTCGACGCCGTACTTGAACCACTCACCCTCCACTGCGCGAAGAAATGCGTTCTGATTGCCAGCTGCATCATCTCAGTCATGAATTGCCATTTTTCTTTGTGGACGACTAAGTGCTCTAACGAGCCTGTTGTATTACCACGTGGCCTGAAACTTGCCAACTTTGACGAAGACGCTTTTGAATCAGTGGCAGTGCTAAGCACAGACAACACACAATACCCAGCATCATTTTCCTCTTCTGCCTATCCCGCCAAACCACATATTCCTCCAATACAGGACGGCGGGATTAATGTGTAGCTGCTATCTCTCTAAGCTTCCCAGATGTTGGTGAATTCAAGATTGCGCCGGGGAACGACAAGGAGTTGGCGCCGCTTTTCGATGCAGCAATTTCCCGGTACCCTACGACCTTATTCTGCATTCGTGAAGGTCTACTATTCAGAAAGAACTGCTCGTCAGTAGGTGCGCGGCTTTTTCTGGTAGTTCCTACAAGTCTTCGATATCAGGTTCTTCGGGTAAGCACGACCATGCCACAGCTGGACACTTGTATTTCACCAGGACATTGCACAGGACAAAGGAATGTTTTATTTTGCCGATGATGCGTCAAATTACTCAACGTTATATGGTCAGCTAGCTCCAGTGCCAGCGTTTCAAGCCCCCAACCTGCTCTGCGCTGGGTTATCTTCTGCCTAACCCCATTCGAACAGGCGGGAATCGACCTTCTAGGATCGTTTCCCCGTTCCTTCAACGAAAACAGCTGGATCATCGTTTGCGTGGACTACCTTACTCTGTATTGTGAAACTGCTGCCATAACGACATCCACTGCTTCTGATGTCTCGGCTTTCCTCCTAGGGTACATCATTCTTCGACATGGCTCTCCTCGTGTGTTAATAAGCGATCGTGGGTGACAGCTTACGGCAGAAGTTGTAGAACTTATTCGCCTCTGCTGATCCCATTTTCGTCATTAAACGCCTTACAACCCACAAACAAACGGTCTAAACGTGCGCACTAATAATACGCTTAGCAATATGGTCGCAATGTATATCGACTCCCGCCACAAAAACTGAAATGAAGCACTTTCGTTTATAACATAGGCATTCAATACTTCTTGGCACGAAACGACAAGCTACAGTCCGTTTTTTTTTCTTCTTTACGCACTACTGCCACGAAGTACTCGGGACACGCTTCTACCTTTCTCGCTCCCATTTGAAATTTCACTAGCACATAATCTCTGTTTGGTTGAAGAAGCTCGTCGACTCACTAGACTTCGCACTATTGCCTCGCAGGAATACTACAAGCAACGCTACGACAAGAGTCATCAAAATATTAATTATGCCCCTGGTGGCTTGGTGCGGCTTTGGACACCGTTGCGTAAGCGCGGCTTGTCCCAGAAACTGTTGCACCACTATACTGGCCCTTTCGTTGTACTGGAACGCCTCCGCGCAGTAAACTTTGTAGTGCGGTCATCTGACCACCCAAGGTCGTCGTTTTCGGAAGACTCAAGCAGCCTACGTGGCCCGCATGAAGCCCTTTTAGCAACGTGACGAACCTTGACTCGCCCTGTGGGCATCGACTGCGAAGGGGGCAGTGTGATGCACTTCCCGCGGTCTTCTATTGAAGGAAGATGAGGTTTGGTGATATAAACAGAAGAGGAATCTGGGTCTGTCCGCTCTAGTGTGCTAATCTCCAGCGCATCGTAACATCCGTGTAAATAAACCTGGTAAGAATATTTAGCCAAAACACTATTGCCTTTGATTGTTCGAACCTTGCTACTTTTGCCTCTAAAGGTGAAAAGGATTGTTTCATGTCTGACTGCAGATGCGAATGACACAGAAAGCGCTTCTGCAAGCTGCTCTCGCTTACTTAACCGAGGAATTGACGCCGTGCACTCCCAAGTTCACTCGCGGTTTAAGTACACAATAATCTTCATTATATCCTGCTTGCATGCAAAAAGCTATTATCTTTCTTGCCGGCTGCTAAAAAAGGAATCATTGTGACAGCGGAGGTTCCCAGCATTAAAGAAGCTGCTTATTTCCGGCGCCTATCCCCTGCCGGGGGGTTTACGTCATCGATGGGAAAGCAACATTGCAATTTCTTGAGGACATAGCGCAAAAAAGACGGGGACAACACAGATGTAGACAGGACTTTTGCCCCGTCTTTTTTGCGCTATGTCTTCAAGAAACTGATACCAACTAGCCCAAACCAAACATCTGTTGCAACATTGGAAATTTTATCCAACTCTCAGTAGAAAGGCAATCAAAAGCCCGTTTCCGTAACACCGGTTGTCAACACATATTGGATGCTGCTGCAAGTAGCTACTTAACATTTCAGTATATACCAGCTACCTTTGGCAATCTAGCGAATGAGCGAACAGATAAAGCGTCCCCAGATGCTACCAACTAGTCAGACGGATTCGGACATGTTTCACAAAACCTGATGCATTCATAATTATTACAAGAATTGCTTTCGAAAATCTTTGTTGGTTATCGCCAATTATTTTTTATTGAATTGATCCTTGACTCAGATGAGGGCTTTTGCTGAGTATTTATGTCCACCTAGATATATTATGACCAGGAACTCCACCTGAACGGTACATTTACAAACTTGCAATTTCTTCTCTGTGAAATGAACAGAAGCATTGTGACAACTGGCGATCGATCAGAACTGTGATGTATACTGCTGGAGTGACCTGTGTATTTTGTCTAATTATCGAACTATGAATATTGCATTGCGAATCTCTGCACAGTAGGTGTAACAATGAACAGTGATTGAAGTAACGTCACCTGCCATTTGAATTGTAGAAATTCGATGTGGGTTTTGTTTGGAAATTAATGATATTTCAAATATTGACGAGCTTCTAGTTTACCCTAATTATTAGTCGGCAGCATTATTCAAGGAGTGAGTTTAGCCAATTATAATAGAATTACTTTCTATACCCCAGAGAACACATAGGCCCCATTTAATATTCTGCTATCTTATAAATGTCTTATTTTACTTTTCTGGCAACTCTTCTTCTAACTTTTTGTCACTACTTCACCTTTTTCCCCAGAGAAGCATGACAGCCATTGTAATCGTCGGCAAAACTATCCGTTTTTCATAGACAGTTCTCTCTGTTACACTTGCAAATTCAATGTAGAGCTTCACCTTCAACATCGAACCAGGTTGTTTTATGGCTAGTAGTTCACACATTTTGCCACCATGGAGGTTTGGTTTCCCGTGCACTCTAGAGTGGCGCACGATGACAAATAAATTATGGCTGTGCTAGTCGAATAATTTAAGGCCAAGCCAACAAGTTATTTGTGCTGTTCGATGAGCAATGCTGGCAGTAAATAAGTGGACTTAAATGACTGCAGGTCACTACTACCAGCCTTGAAAAATGAAGCAATTCCCTAAACTGCTTAGTTCATTGTAGATATCCGAGTCCTTATTAGGTGTTTCCTGCTATGACGTGGAAGTGCATTCTTTTAAAAAGGCGGAAGGGATTCTCTAACTGTGATTCGAGAATAAAATGCATTTCATGCCCTTCCTACACTTCTCAATGTAGACATCGTATATTCCGACAATCATGCGCGACATGTAAAAGACGTGGCTGAACACACTTCTTCGTGAGGCTGACCATGTGATGCATCAGCGGGCGCCGCAAGTGTAAGCTGCCGCCTACTAAGAAACGAGCGACGGGAAATGCGTGACCGCAAGAAAAGGACAACGAAAGTGAAGACGCGTTTGTTAAAGCCCTGAGTTCGATTGGCCTCAACTGTGCGCTCTACCTCATCTCATAGCGCAGTCAAGCAATTCTGTTGCTCTCCGGCAAGCAATACAGATCTCGCACACGTATGCCAGTTGGAATATATCTTATAATGTCTATAAAAATAGAGAAGCTCAAAGTAAGACATTCGGCAGTGGGGGTTGTAGTACAGCAACAGTCTACTGGAGAGCAATGACCTCCCATAACTGAGTGTTTCATAAATGTGCTGCAAATCGCTTACCTGCAGAATCTGATCTGCAAATATTATTAGCCTTTTTCATCATTTTAGCATAAATATTTCACAAACTATTTTGTTAAATGTTTCTGATTGTCATATATATTAAAAAACTATATATACGTACATTTTGGACAAAAGCCATTCACCAGTGCTGTAAAAAGGGAGAGGATGCTTGTTATGTCCGGAGAAGCATTGTTAACAAACACGCTATTGAGTGCATAGTTCGCAGCAACAATTTTCATTTGTCGTCAATATTGCACAGCGTTAAACCGAAACTATATTTATCCAAAGCTAGAGAAAGATTGTGCCATGTGCCTGTATATGTGTGTTCTTTGTCGGTCGTACGATTTGTTAGCCCACTGCTGAAGGCGCTATTAACGAGAAAATATACAATTCACTGCATGAAATGTTTTGACAAAAAGATACATGATCTACCACACATTTATTGATTGATACATTGAAAAGTAACTTAGAACTATGAGGGCTAACATTGTGAATGCTTTATTCCTCCATAGATGCCCTATATATAAACCAATACATTGGCATGAAATAAAAGTTTTAGTAGAGCGAAGTATCGTCTGAAACACACTCAGGTGAAAAGAGTGATTTAAATTGAGGATTCAAGGCTCGACCAATGCTTCTAAACAAAATAAGTTTGGTTCACTGTCCTTAGGAGAGTGTTTGAAGCTCAAAGCATTTTATTGCAACATATTTCAAGAAATATTTTAATTCAGAAAAAAATGTTCACCAATGTCGACATTCCTATTCCTGTATCAGTGTGACTAATCTACTAATTTCATGATACAACAGTCCTGCGTTGCGCTGTAGATGCCGATTATTACTCAATATTTTAAGTGAATTTCACCTAATTTAATTTAAGCTATGTGTTCTCTCCTTCAAAGCATTGAAATGAGGACTTCGGAATAAACATCCAAATACACACTGCTTGCGTCTAGGAAAGGGCCTACAGATACTGAGATAGTAAGCTTCGTCGATGCGTGCATTGACCTCCTAAATGAAATACTATTTATAACAGAACAACTATGAAATAACGGTTATAAATAATGGCCCTCACTGAGTTGCTAACTTATTGCACTTATCTCCAGTTTTAATCAAGGTTTAGTAGTTATTCTTTAAGATGTTGCGAGAAATGCGGATCGCACCCTATCTTTGTTCAAGGTTTTTAATAAAGCTATTGTTAGCATAGGGAGTGCACTTACTGGCACCGTTTCTTGTTTAATTTACATTGAGCTTTGGTTCATAAGTACTTTTTACTGGAACTTTAAAAAGGTTTCAGTTATCCTTTCGTTAGTTTTACGAAATATGGTTAATACTCCATATGCACGCGAACTACTGCTGCCACTTTGCTTTCCGGCTTTATAAATTACTCAGTGAGCTATTTTATCGCAGATGGAAAAATTCCACCAGTCACTGCTCCATAACACATGTGATATTACCCACTTTTACTGGATTGTTTGCATACCGTTGTCATCAGGTGAACACCAAACCCCAGGTCACTCATCATAGATATGTCAAATTTTAGTAAAAGCCGTTAAAACATCACGCTGTTATTGTTTAAATGTTATACCACACTCTGCTGTATCAAGAATGTGACATCAGTAAACATAGCCGACTATAATTAAAGAGCAATTACTGAATTTAGTTTTCAAAGCTGTACATGAGTAAAATATATTTTGATACAGTTTCGTACGTAAAGCAGATTTTTAATTTATATTAATTAGTTAAAAGTCTGCCTTTGGGACTCCGCGCTACAATTAAACACCTGTATTTGTGGTCAACACATGTTTTTTTAATGCAATCTATACCTTATGACGGTGAAAGTGCAGCAGTATTTAATCCACAGAAAATGAAAAATTGTTTTTGTCCATTCTATTGGAACATAGAGGACGTTATGGCTGAGTTTCTTGCTTTTAAACTTTCTCACTAGTTTAACTGGAAAAACTAGAAACTTTATTACTGGCGTGTCAAATACATCCTTCGCCAGCATTCACCAAATGCCTGATGTTTTTGGTTTTGCCTGTTTGTGGGGAGCGAAATATGCTCAATATTACGTATCGCGTTTAACTACGCGGCAATGCATTTTGGGGGCCTTTTGTTTTGGACCTCGCTAAGACTTCAGTGCTACGATGAATTGTAGAATTGTGCCTAATATTCATTTCCTTTACTTTGATTAGTTTTTCCTCCTTCTAATAAAAAGACTGATAATGCGACCTATTTTCCTAACTAATTGCAGATGAGTTATTTTCGAGCCCACGTGCATGTACTTCGGCTCATCTAGATGGCGCTACCGTGCACACCATATGTGGCGGACGCTGTGGCACCGTCAAATTAAGGTGTGTTTGTGGCGTTTGCAGCGCACGCAACGCCGTTTGCGGCACGTACGCACATTTACTACGTGCACCAGACTGAACGTGTCGGCGCCGGAAACGCCGCGAACACAACACTTGTTGTTGGCCGTGCCGCAGCGTTCACAATATGCTGTGGGCACATTGGTGCCATCTAGTGGCAATATGTCAAATTACATTCGCGCTGGTATGAAAAAAAAAATCATGTTATCTAATATTACTGATGCAGAGAAGAGTAGTAGTGCCCACCTTTTTCTATTGTAAGGAGAAATACTACACATAAGTGAAGAAAATGAAAGTGCTGGCCATAATCTTGAGAATGCATGTCGTTGCTATAACGACTAGATACATAATTTACATATTTCATCTCGTTTTATTACCTTAAAGACCCACGAGGGCTATTATACGAGGGGTTGGCACATATATTTTAGTGAGCAAGTAATAACAAAACGAAACACGAGTGCTAGCATTTTTGACAAATTTGGATTAGCACACCATGGCTGATATCGGGGGGTAGGTCGTTCCAGTCTGCTGCAGTACGGGAAAACATTATAGGATAAAATTGGTAGTACGGTAACGAGGTCTGCAAAAATGAAAATGATAGCGGGTGGGGGCCGGAGGGACCTCATACGCAGCTTATAGGTGGGCTTACCAGCTTGAAATTGTCGAAATTACACAGAAAGCCACAAAGGTTTGTAGCTTATACCATGTGTGGGCAAGAGTGAGTGTATTAAAAAAAGAACACCACCATTTAAAGCGAGCTATCGCAGCGGAGAAAGCAGTAACGAGGTGTATTCTTTCCTAAGCGGGCGGCCACCGCACTTCAATGTTGCCAACGCATTTCGCAACTTTAGCAGCAACGAGCATACGCATGGATTAGTTGCGTGCGTGCGCCCGCAGGACAGGATGAGTTAGGTACAGATCTGCGCATGCGCATTCGTTACACATATTGACGCTGCATACACATCATTACGGCGTAACCCCAACTAAAGGTGCCTACTAGTAGTGTGGCAGGATGCATTCTAAGGACCTCTTCTTCAGACTAATAAAAATTCATTGCCTTCCCTGCCACGATGACGGTGTAAAAACGCCTGGGCTGTAAGCTGACACAGAATCGAATTATTTGTACATATTCTTTGGTGCAGATGTGCATCACAAGAATTATATATTGGACTGCTTGGCATTATAAGACAATGGGACCTATTTTGTACATATTAAAAGAAATGTTTCCCGCTAACCCTAGCACTTCTCAGTATTTCTCTAAATGGTTGACCGGTGTGAAAAATTAACCGGGTTACCAGCAGTGTTTCCACTAGAGTGGTGTGTAATACTCTGCCCAAATGTGCAAACATATCTTCCGATAATTATCACGAGTGTGTAGACCTGTGTCTCATTTTGAAAATTTCTGAAGCAAGCCCATCATCTAACAAAGGAAGACACCAATGTTCGCTTTATGTTATGGAGCGAGCGACGATGAAGTGAGCATTTATGAGACTTGGGTACGGCCAATTACTAGAAAATGCGTCACTAGCGTGGCACCCTTTCATAAGAAGGCACCTTGCAGCTTTAAAAAGTAGATGGCAAAGGTTAACTTATTTTTGAAATCATAGGAAAGATAATTTTCCATTCAAAATAATGCATATAAAATATTAGAGCATTGAAAACTCGTACAAAATTATTCTTCTGTACTTCATCTACTACAGCTTGACAGATAAAAACAAACTTTATTGTCCGTCGGCATCAATCCTCTGTTACTAAGTTTTCCAGCACTCATGAACAATCACTTGTACTCATCTACACTAGAACATGCACGTTCAAATGCAGTGTCTTTCCCAAAACGGTTGATGACTGGAGATCTTTTCCAAATTGTGTGTTTGAATCTGAAGACTTCATTAGCAATCTGGAATGCCTCTCTCAAAAGTGAGTTATTGCTTTGCTATGCTGCAAAAATATTTATTTCAATTCAAATATCCTATGCAATACTGTCTTTTTCACGCCAGCTTAGACAAAGAAATGGCCTGCTATATTTTTTAACAAATCAATAATTATTAAAATATTATTTCCTTCAACCAGGTATGAAATCCTGTCTTTAGGCTTACCACGCGGATACAATGAATTGCATAACGATGTGCTCAGCCTTTGTTGTTTAGAATAATGCATGTTCGATTATATTTATTTCAATAAACCTTTGATGCCTAGCCATCGCTTCGCCTAATCATGCCCTCTAAATTGTGAACAAGTAAGGTCCCCCACCCGTTTAAATTTATCTACATTATTGACTTTGATCCGCTGTTTCAAAAAGATGTTGTTGCCGTCATTAGCGCTCATTCTAGTAAATTATTTGAACGACAAACCTGGCAGCAAGTATGCGGGTACGTAGGTGCAGACAAGCGTTTCGTCTACTTGCTGCATTTAATTTTAAACTAAATTTTGCACTCCTCTGGTACTAAAAAAATTATACTCCATCTGCCCTTGACTCAACGGCCACAATTTTCAGCGATATTAACAGTTCACGGTAGCTGGGCTAGCTTATAAAGTTTAAAAGAGGACTGGGTAGCAAAGCCATTGCTGGTTGTTGAGCTATTACATTTTATCCGCGAATAACCGCCTCATTTTAGGCGCACAATGAATGAATGAGGATTCCATTCTCCATAACATTTTGTCGTGTGCTCTGTTTGTAATGATTCTGGCGTCCTCAAAGTTATTTAATTAGAGCTGTTTAACAATATTCATTGCGCTAGTAATATCCATCTAAGTGAAGTTTAGGGCCCCCGCCCTTAATCGGAGAACCAGTTGGGTGAAGGAATAAGCAAAATCCAGTAAATTGTTATCTGTCTGATAATTGCTTGTAACAAATATTGCCCACCAAACAAACCACACATTTTGCTTCCAGTGACGAATAAAGTGCGAAACCACTTCTAAGACAGATATGACTTACGGCGACTGGTAGGGTGCATGACATCCAACACGACGAATTACAGACTCTGATGTTTGTTCGTCAAATTCAGAATCCATGCAGAAACACTGGGATCCACCCCATACAGCATAGGAAATTGATACCAAAACTAATTTTTCATGACTCTGAAGCATCTGTGTGCAACGAAAATATTAATGTTATTTCATGCCTTAAACATCTTTATACAGCGATGCGGTGTACTGAATAAGCCGCCTTACGAAGAAATACCGCCCAGGGCTGCACAAACGTGAACGCATGCCATCGTAGTTGTTGAAAAGATTATTATTACTCTAGCGTTCGAAAAATATCCATAATATCTACACCAGCTTGATGGAAGATACAAAAACGTTAATGTGATATTTGAGCGTGTAGTCTAATGAACTCACAAACTTGTCAAAAAATTATAATAATAGTTTTATATGTTCACTGCTGCGCGTTTCTGGATGGAATATTCGGGCGTTTTTCCTGCAGTCCTTCAAACCTGATTTATCCAAGAACTCATGCGGGCACTACACAGTTGTTTACGTAGGAGTTTACCTGGTATGTCTATTAATTATGTGTGTTTTTTAATTAAATTTATACGGTTACCTACCACTTCCTCACTAGTTATTGCGAACGTATCCTCAATTCTCTGCACAAGTTACATATTCAGTTTTGGAGATAAAAAATTTACCTAATGAACAACATGCTTTGTTACTATGTAAAATTCCTGAGATATTAGTGGTATATATTTTTCCTAATTAAGCGTACTGAGTGATAGGGTTTAATTACGGCATGCGGTATTTGAACTTAGTAGCCGTAACAAAATTTGAGGGGACACTTTGGACCATTAAAGGCGGTAAGACGAAAGCCTTTAACGCGCGGTAGAAGTGCCCGAAGCGGATTGGACGCGAACGATCTTTCTAGGTCTTCTTTCCCATCGCGTCACCACTCTCTCCCAACAACTGATAACGCCGCCGTTTTCTGCTGTGACGTCAGGTTGCGATGTCCTGCAACGTCACATCAGCGCCGGCGGTGTTCCTAACAACCGCGTTTGCATGACGCTAGACGTGGATAGGTTAAGGCACCTATATAGTCCGATGTGGTCTGAGCGCGCATAAGCATCGCTGGCGGTCAGTCACGCTACGCCGGTTTCGCTACGCCAGAAGAAATGTATCCTCTTTATATTTCGGTGCTGCACGTCGTCAGCGGCGGAGCATGCGCAGAAAGATCGATGACCCGCGGGCTATCTGCATCCCGTTCGCAGCCTCAACCGTTCGCGGGTAAAGTGATCTCAGAGCTTCTTCTACTAGTTGTGGCATTCTTCATATAAAGATAGGAACGGGAGACAAAAAGATCAAAAGTTACGGTGCGTGCAGTAAGTTTGAAACTCGCTTGAAACCCAACACAGCAACAGACAACACATCACCTGTCAAGTGATCGCGCTGCTCTGCCTGATCTGTGCCCACGCTTTCTGGAAATTAGTTATCGGCTTCGATAAACCTCTCCACCAATCTATCTGATGCCAGTTTAACGTTTGTGACCCTCGCGCATGGAGTAAGAAAATACCCTCGTGACATTCATGTTGTTTACGCAGCTGTCTGCCATCGTTCTCTGCGCGATGCATTGCGGGTCAACAAGGTCGGCGGAACCGATGATGCATGGCACAGAAGCCATCTCTACGTCAGGGCCTAACGAGGTGCTTTGGTCCCCACCTGTCACCTTGGGTTTTGGAGCGCGCGGAATTATAGACGGACTGTTGGTTTTAGCGTCCGAGAGCGAGCTGGCGCGTGCGTTGCATCGGACTATTTTCGCGCCTTTAGGTACGTTTTAGAGCGCAGCTCTTCGGTGTCCCTTCCTGGGTTTCGCTTCGTCGTTGACGTCGGCGTTGTGCCGCGTAGCCAGCTCCGTTCCTCTCTCAGCACCCCAGCTCAGGCCCCTCTTCCTCTGTGGCGGCGAGCGCGGGTTCTCCGATTGCTGCGCTCGCTCCTGCCACTGCCGTTGGCCACTGCTTGTAACCCCCTCTTCCTGCTTGGCGGTGATGGTGTTCTCCGGTTGCCGAAGCGCTGGCTCGCATTCAGCTCATCACGGTGTGTGCAAGAGCCACGTTGTTTTGACTCGCTAGCGGGGTCGGCGGCATCAGTCAGTCGCTGATATCTCTTCGCCGCACAACGTTCCTATGGGCCCATGCGTTGCCTCCCGCAACCCTCCGATAGGCAACTTGTTTGCTCTCTTCATTTCTCCGACCACATAGCTTCCTTCATGACAGTCAAGAACTGTTAATGGAGTGTTTCTTGAAGGAGTATGTGGGAAAAAAAAAGTCTGTAATTCTACATATGTGTCTTGCTCGAAATCTTTGCCTCAATGTATCGAAAAGTTGAAGCAGCTGATGAGCTGCGTTTAAATTTTTCATCAGCAAGTCACATAATTGTCGGCAACTTTTTCGCATGCCCGGCATGGCTGTGTCTGTTACAGCGCGTACCTGGTGATCGGAGGCGTAGGAGTTGTGTTCTCGCTGGAGCACGATGTTTTTCTCAAAGGTTAAATGTTGTGGCGTTCGAGGAAGCGCCAAAGGAGCGGCGTAGGATGATTGACAGCTGTAGTGAGACAGGGTTTTCCAACAGACTGTAAACGATGCTCCATTGAAGCTGTTTGCCTTAAACGTGTACTATGTAAATATGAGAGGGGTTCAATGCTGCTGAACCGAATGTGCACCTAAAAATTTGGCTCTTGACGACCAAACTATGAATCGAGCACAATCA
Organism: Amblyomma maculatum; assembly: GCA_023969395.1. Lineage (NCBI taxonomy): Eukaryota > Metazoa > Arthropoda > Arachnida > Ixodida > Ixodidae > Amblyomma > Amblyomma maculatum. The sequence goes on from JAJIZL010030284.1 coordinate 37,146, forward strand.
ATATACCATTGAGCGCATCAAAATGCACTGGCGTTCCATGCAGGACAAGCTTTCATGCCTTGCGCTTGTGATGCAAGCATTCGGTCACCTCTTCTAGGCGCTCTAGCGCAGTGCGGAAACTACGCTCCTCCTTTCGGCGACGGAGCGCGCATTGAATGGTACGTCTACCGGTCTCCTCCTCTGCAGCGAGCACCGCGTTTCTGACAAGCCCCTGGTTGAACCACGTGACACAATTGGCAAACACAGGAGAACGACGGTCGCAGCGGCATCGGACGTCACTGCGAAGTGCACAGCTGTAGCGGCGGCTCAGGTCCCGTTTAGGGGTCATTTGCAAGCAATGTATTTTCCGCTATACTTGAGAGTTGATTTGCGTCGGGTTTAATGGCATATAGACTAATAAGGCGATCACGCGCGAAGCGGGAGGTTTGCGTGCAAATATAGACGAGAGACATCAAAAGCAATCATTTAGAAAGCTCTAACTTATTTATCAGATTTGCTTCTTTCAGGATTGAAACAAAACATGAAATATTGACGAGTGAATCTTATTATAACAGCCGGCAGGGGGGAAAGGGATGTATCCATTAACGAATTGGGGGAAGTGTTTTGCTTAGTTAGTGCAGTCATTTGCATGAGTCTAAAATGTGATTTATTGTCATCTTTTCTCTTGACAGTCGGCAGTTAGATTCTTGTTTCACAAGAAAACTCTGTGCGTAATGTAGGTGTATCGAATGCACAAATGACATAAACTGATTTCAATGTAACGGTCTTGACGAGAACACGAATTCCATTCCCCTTCATTGTTCCGTTCTGACCGACATTGGTTTTGTAGGTTCCAGTGCAATGATGTTGGGAAAGGTTGAGGATCGCCGGAGAAGGGGTAGGCAGCGAACACTATGGTTAGATGGCATCCTCGAGGCACTGCAGATGAAGTTATGTGATGTTAGGAAGATAGTGAGAGACCGGAAAGCGTGGCGTGACATGGTCCATAGGGTCACGAAGAGTCGGACACGACTGAACGACTGAGCTGAACTGAATCAAAGTCAGCCGGAAAAAGACTGCAGACAATTTTCTGTTGTTACGACACAATTACGACTCCCAAATGTTTTTCAAATTGTGCTCCTGGAGGTGATCCCATTTCGATGGCCGATAATTGGTTATCGTTCAAAACAGTGTGCGTTCTTCGTTGGTATGCTTCGTAGTATGATCACTTCAATTTATTTATTGCCTTTTCGCCTCAGTTACGTCTCCTTATCTGAGACATGTGTCCTTGCAAAAAGAAAGTAGTAAAAACAACGCGCTTAAAAACAAAGTTACAACAAACCGCCAAAGGTAAAACAACCGGACAACAGCATCAAAAAAAAAAAAAAACACTCGACACTCACACCGAGCTTTCAAAATCCTAGACAACACAGCTTCGATAGCAAAATACTAAACGCTCTACACGCAGGACCAAAAGCCCCTCACCCTCGGTACCTTAGCCTTCTTAATAGAATGCCTTTATTGCGGCTCAGCGGAGGCGGATTTTTCCTCACGTACTTGATGCGTGTTGGCGCGCCTCCAAGTTTTCGCAATGGCGCAGCAGAAGGACCGGCTGCCTCACGAAATCTACTATTTAATTGGCCCAATCTTCGGGCTCCAATAAATCGAACTTGTCAAGTATTTCGGACGTCATTCAGGAACCGTCACACGCGCCTGGGAATGTGTGCATTTTCGCATCCAATATTGTGAAATCTGTACAGTCCTAAAGCTGGACTTTTTCGACTAACATGTGCACCACCTATAACGTCAACATCATTTTTTGGCAGAAGACTCCATTTTTCAGCATACTTGAAACGAGTGCAGCAATATAAATATCGTTGCAGCGAAAGTGAAATATATTATCTTTCGAGCGTGATATACTCCATTGTGAATTCAAAATGCAGTTAGGTACACTTAGGGGAAATTTGACATATTTGTTTTGTGAGATAATACTGATTGAAATGCGCAAGTGAATATTATTTGTAAAGAGCTGCCTGCGGTACCATGATCGTTGTCAAAATTCCCAACGCTGCTGACTTGAAAGGGTGTGTCAGGTGTGTTACGCATGATTTGAATACCATAATATTTATTCCGGTAGTTTGCGCAACTATTAGCAAAACACTAATCACGATTGCTCTCCCCCTCAAATATAAAATCTTTCCCGACGGCGGAAATGTAAATTAGGTATCCCAAACAATGATATTGTTTGAAAACGCTCAGAAAATCTAAATAGACGGCCCACATTATTTGCGGATGCTGTGCTTTATTTCTTCGCCTCGCCGGCCTTTTGAAGATCTTTATTGCTGAAGCATCGTCGCTAATAGATAATGTTCACATCCCCAATGCTTGGTTTTTCCCTAATTTGTGAACTGATGTGAACTTTTTTTTAAGCTCACTTTAAACCCTCTAACTTTTATTTTGGAAAATAAAACACTGCATCATAACATCCAACAAGCGCTCAGTAAACAGAAATGTACTTAGAGTTTCAGATTCAATAAATAGCGAAAGCATTTTGTCGAGTTGTGAGATATACTTTAGACTTATTAGTTCAAAATTGTACCGTCAAAGTGTCACACACTGAATATTTTGTGCACACCTCTATAACGCTTGAAATCTACACCTTTTTCAAATGTGCATTAGAGAGCATTCAGCACGTGCATGAATCTGCCAGGTGAGGTTATTTGATACTTACGCATCTTTTCGCTGTTGGAGAGTGTAGAACCTATACAGATTTCCTATACCAGCTGCATCCAGTGAGCATATTTATTTAGGCACCTATTACTGCACAAATTGTCTCTAGTTTACACGTAAATTTGCATGTAGTAATTTTACTACCTCGCGGTGTCGCTGCTTTTAACGGGTTTTGCCAGCTACAAAAACAGATTTCCGCCCGAAAGTCCCTGCCGTTTTGTCTGGCGACATACCACCACACTACTTAAATTCTACTAATGATTACATTGGATATAAAACAATAGAAAGAGTAACTGGCACAGACGTTCTAATTTTCTATTACACTAGTTTCCCGAAGGATGTGAACGAAGCAGCAATGTAAAGCATGAATTCCCGAATTCAATATCTATCAAACCTATTTTCATGTTCGTGAAGAAGGTAAATGAATATAATGATACAAGCCATACCGTTTGGACGTCCAATAAATTATTTTGAAGCTTTTCACGCTGTTTCGTAAAGTGTCGCTCAGCATCACTATCTGCAGAAAGGGAACACAAGATATTTTGTTCTTGTCAATAAATATATCAGAATATTTTTGCGGAATAGAAAGGCAAACAGTTGAGATACTGTGCATACAGGTGTGTACAAACAATGCAAGCTCTTTGATGAGTCGGGTTTCTCATCCGCAGGTGAGCCTATGGAACTTATATTTCTATTTTACTGCATTGTTATTTTAGGCATCCACTGCATACGTAAGAAGTTTCGCTAATTTCATACAGCGGTTCAAATGCCAAGTGCCAGTTATCCTGCTTTAGCAAGAGTGCCGGACTGTCCATTATAGAGCGCGTTAAAGCCTATGCATCTATAATGCCACTGGCGTTGTCGTTCAGACGCAGCATTCTTTTTCCCCGGTGCTTCGCCTCAGCCTTTCAAGCACAATAAGCTGGTAATATATCTTCATGAAAAATGCAAGGTTCATTTACGTATTCCCAGCAGCATGATACTAGTATATCTGTGCGCACACAGAATATCTTCAATTACATCCAGTAGATTCCTAAGACTTCGACTCATTTCATGAATTTCAATACATAAATTTTGCATATACCCCAGGAAAATGCTTTTTGTGCTTACAAGGAATATCACAACATACGTGCAGGAATAAATCGCACGAAATCAGCGTGGTTTAGCCAAATGCGGAATCAGTACACTTCGAATTGATTTTCACGTAGATCTTAGCTCTGGGGTCATCACACTAATAATTTTTTGCTCCTCAGTTTAGCCTGTGCACACCTGTTCATGCGGAGATGGCGGCTCAGCAGCACACACATATGTTCGAGACCAGCGGCTGAATATTTCTTAAAGGCTCGGTCTACCAGTAGCACTGCGTGCTCGACACAGGTACTATAGCCATCTCATGTTGTCCTTTCTCTAACACGGAACATAAAAGACCGCACATCTGGGCATTTTAATATGCCATTGGCGTGCTCTTTCGTGAAAACACGAGTTTTGCCCCTTATGATAACAAGAAAGTTGAACCCGCCATTCACACGCACCGGAGAAGCTCCACATAATTGGAGCAGTACAGTTGAGCGTTCACTCAATAGGAGCAGCATGCAGGAAACTAAGTTTACCCTTGGACACCTGTGAGTCTCCCAACCTCAGTTACCAGCCAAACAGGGAGGTGTCCTCGGCTACATATAAAAGACCACTATAATTGAAAAACACCATGTAAACTGATTGGCCACCTTGCTTTCCAACTCACACAATTAAAAATAATCAAATTGGCGTTGAGATCTCTTTGGCCTTAAACGGCCAAGGTGATCACATCATAGAGGCCTGAATACGTGGCAAAATGATGCGCGAACACTCAATAAGAATCTGGTGGCTATAATTCCCCACAGTGATGCGATAGCTGGCTTCAAACCTATCCCTCAGATTGCCGTGACACTGGCGCTACAAACAGCCACATGGAAACATTTCGGGCGCCTATACACTGGCTGCGGTAAAATCTTTCATCGACGGAGCCATAGACCTCCCTGTAGCAGCTATATCGTCAGAGAATGCAGCTGGGTCAACAACGAGAACGTGAGAATGGAATACAGCGTCGGAAATGTTTCCTTGTGCCTTCCTTCTCTGAGAACGTACGATTTTTCTCCCAGTCTTTTTCCACGCTTGTTCTCGCTAAAAAAAAATTATCTTTGCTGACCGTAAAAAGCTAAAGAAGCGCCGATTGTGGGGTTTCAAGTTTCTTCTTTTCATGTCTTCCGTTTCGTATAACCCACAAGGATGTTTAGGTACCCGTTTATTATTTTGCGCCAAGCTTTCCCTCTTGCATCGCTTTTTACCTGGTCCTAGGCCAGACATAGCCTCGGCGGAAACGGAACGTAACATTTAATCAAAGTACGAATCTTGTTTTATTCGCCCCTTTTTATATGGTCAGAAAATTCGGCGGCGGCTACTTGACAGGCACCTGCGACAGCACAACTTAAATTTACTTATTGTGTGACACGAGGTCATCGAACACTTCGCTAAACCCGAACACCTTTCGGAGAAATTATTTAGGCGAATGTTCCAAGAAGCAGTGAAGCCGCGTACCAAATCTTGGCGCTCTTTCTTAGAAAGTATATTTCCTTCGAAATAGCAGTACGAGCCGCAAAAACAAACAGTCAGTATGATGAAAGAAGGGCAGCATGCAGAAAAACGATGTCATGCAAAAAGAACTGGGCATTTCGGAGGCAATACCCCGCTCAAGGGCATTCGTCTCGGCGAAGCGAGTTTTGTCCGTGACAACTTCAATCTACTTGTAAACGGTAAGCAAAGAAAAAAAAAGCTCCAGGAGGTTCATGCTTACATTGTCGAATGGTATTTGTAGCAGAGCGCTTTAATGTTTTTTTTTATGAAACTTCTTATAGGGCCCATGGATAAAAATTGGCGGTTTTTATTGGTCAAAATTAGGATTTATGTGGACGGTGGGGGCACCTTTGGTCATGAAAATAAACTTATGGTTTGGTTTGTGGATTTTAACGTTCAAAGTGACTCAGGCTATGAGAGGCGCCATAGTTCAGGACTCCGGAAACTTCGACCACATGGGCGTCTTTAACCTGCACTGACATCGCACAGCACAAGGCCGCCTTGCTTGTCACCTCTAACGAAAAGCGGCCGCCGACGCCGTGATGCAACTAAGAAATAAAATAAAAATAAAAAATCTTTTTCAGAAGGCAATGACAGCAATAACAGATATCTTTTAAATCTCGTTTCTAGATGGCGCCACACTTCATAAACCCCGACAAAGACATGCTCAACGTAGTAAATCTTAAAATCAAAGTTTCCCAACCGACCTGGGCCCTATTTTCAACAATTCACTATTATGTTCAAATTTTCCCGTACGCATGACGTGTGGGGTAGAACGGCCCCTAGTTACGTAAGCACAAAATCGCGTTACGCATTCTGAGCAAAAATATAAATAAAATGACAGAAAAAGGGCGCTGTTGTTCGCTACTATACATTGGCGCCAAATATGAAAGCGAAGATGCTCCTGCAGGATTTGATACGCTGCGGTGCATACCGTGATTCGGGAGTCTCGGGTTGCAGTGAGGCGAGTGAAGTATATTGTGGGGTTCCGTTATAAGTGTGTCATGACATACTTGCGATCGAACATTCGGCATCAGCTACGCACGGAAAGGCTGCGCGAGTTCCATCTGAGGAGCAAGAGTGGCAACGGGATATTCGCATTTGGTTGGTACAAAATTGGAGCGGTAAGTAGCATTGCTCTTCATTGCTGTTCACGTTCACATATCAGTGGCTTTTAAATGCAGGCATTAAACGTTTAAAGACGGTCGTAAACAGAAGGAATCGACACACACACACACACACACACACACACACACACACA
>JAJIZL010030284.1:44125-88160 GCA_023969395.1 Amblyomma maculatum
ACACACACACACACACACACACACACACACACACACACTCGCGCGAAGTGGAGGGCAGACACTGCGCCTTACACCAGGCAGTTAAAGTTTTATATCCAGGCGTGGGAAAAGCTGCTGCAAAACGCAAAAGATGTCGGAGAAAGAAACAGTTGAACGGAATAGCGGGAAGGTTAATAGGGCGATGACCAGCAGCTTGATAATATATCTGTGCGCACGCAGAGTGCTTTAAATTACAGCGAGTAGATTTCTAATGCTTCGCTACCATACACGTGAGAGGGGGTAAACGGACAATAAGGAAAGAAAGCGAAAGACGACTGAGGAAACCGTGGTATGAAGCTAGGGCAGTGCCGCGCGTATTATTCCTTACTGTCGAACCGATAAAAGCCAAATCAATAAAGACAGATTACTTTCCGGTTGTATTAAAAAAAGCAATCAACACAATATGTCACTAAACTAGATCTCATTATTGAAAGTTACCACTATAACGTGCTCCGGAGTACTGATTTTGTTCTAAAAAAATAAGCAAATGGTGAGCCCTCATGCATAATAAAACAAAACCTTTTATAAGAAAACATTACCTGTGGCAAGTAAACACGTGCCATGTACATGGAACATACATTCATTTATTAAAATTGAAGCTGTATTTTTGCTTGCTTTCCGCATCGTGCAAGGGCTGTTCAATTCATTACCATTGCATTGAAAGCAAAAAGGCAGTGCGTCGAGCGAAATTCCTGGACTGCCATCGCATCATATAACCCGTCAGGTTATACTCACGAACCGATCAGACAGATAATTACAAAGCATCATGTTGGTCTCTGAAATTCATTATAGTTGTGTGGGCTCTGTTTAACACAGAGACAAAGAGAAGAAAACACGGGTCTGGCGTCTTTATTTCTGTTCCTTTTATTGTGTCTGAACATCATGAACAACCTACAACTCGCCCAAATTTCTCTTCTGTTTCTCTCTAAAATGCCTCGTCTCGCGTAGATAAACCACTTGAGTTAGCGGGTCTCATTGCTGCGCTTGGCAACCACAGCGCGGATCAATGGTTTCTCTATGAAAGCAAAGCATTTGCAACGGGAGGGTATACATACGACTCTCATGCGGCTGTAAATGTGCGTCTTCATTACTAATCCTCTACAAGATAACGCAGCTCAAAAGTTCTCTTTTGACATCGTTTCAGTGTTTTCTGCAATTACAACAAGATGTGTCAGCTTGCTTCACCACCCCTCAAACTATCTACCAAACTGCGGTTAGCTAACAGCCGCCTACACTTCACGTCTAATTAGCCATACTTTTTAAGCGGCCGCCTCAAGTGGTTCGAAATGTGACGGCCTATTTTGGCCATTTACAGCAATTGCAGAATATTTTTTACGTAACGAAATGTCATTTAGACGTCATCATATATTGTTATGCATGACGCATTTTTCGCCGCACAACGTCAGCCAATCAGATTTCTGGAGGCGGCTCTTGACAGTGGGGGCAGTTCATTTCTGCCCATTTGTAATACAAGCGTAGGTGCTTCCCTTTATATCACCTATACCTCTGTTTTCCCTCCGTAATTACTTATAAATATCTTCCAAACATCATGACTAGCGCTGTTAAACGTCGGTTATTACGCTCATATCTTATTACGTCACCACAAAAAGCTTTTTCGACAGACGCAATTTCGCGCCACAATTGCGAAACACGTGACTGTTTTGAGAACCAATTAGAGAAACAACATGGCACCAAACGGCGGCCATGTGTGTCGAAAATAAGGCCCCAGATCGAAAAGTTCTCAAATGCAGGACGCGATAAACTGAAGCACGCCGGGACATTGTAGCGCAGGAGCCTTTCGTCGCCGGCATTGTCGTTACGTTCTTACGTAATGCTTGCTTATTTATTACATACTGCAGGCTCTGAGGCAAAAGCAGGAGTGGATTAAAACAAATTATTACAGTGATCAATGATATCAAAATGTGAACAAAACAGAGCACAGACAGCAGGAAATGAAAAATGATAATAGCAGAACATGAAGTAATGCTAAATATGGTCATTTATCATGGCGAGAGAGTAAGCAGGAGGCTGGCAAGCTGTTTCAATCATTAATTGTCTCGGGAAAGAAAGAGTGTCAAAATAATCTAGACATAGCAAAGTACGGGGTTAGGGAAAGAGGGTGAGAGTGTCGGGTTTCCCTGTGTTTCGGTAGTATTAGGTACGATGAAAGATCTATTCCAAGTTTATGATTAAATGATAAAAAAAAAATATTAATCGAATAAATTTTTGCCGTGATTGTAGGGTAGGTATTGAATTCGATTGCATTAGTGCAGAGACAGAGACAGTTCGACTGTACTGCTAAAACATGAATCTGATAGGTGTTCTTTGGGTTCGCTCTAGTACGTTTATGTCGGTGATAGTACATGGGTCCCATAGAATACAGCCCAGTCGAAAAAAACTACAGAAAATTTTCCATTGTTACGACGGAATTTCAGTGCAGTATTTGTCGGGAAACCTGTTGTGACAACCGAACGTTCTGTAGTAACATCAGAAATTTCTGTAGTTACAACAAAAAAGTGCTACAGAACTACAGACAGCAGAAATGTACTACAGAAGAGCTACAGAACTACAGAAAAATCTGACATTTACGACAGAACTACAGAATATTATATCCTATTTTTGACACGGTTCTGTAGTTTTTTTCGACTGAGAGGCATACTCTAATTTAGTCCTTATAAAGGTTTCGTATGCTAATCTTTTAACTTGGAGGGGTGCATCCTTTAGTTTATGGCGCAACAAGCAGTGTTTTCGAAATGCTGACAAGTAAGTGTTAGATATGTGCGTGCTCTAGCTTGAGTTCTTTGTTAATGTCAAACCAAGATATTTGTATTCGCTAACTTCAGCAATTGGACCTGAACACAGAAAGGACGAGCATTTTAATGGATGAAGTTTTCATATAACACTTAGCAATACGGTCTTTTCTGAGTTTAGTTTCATGCCCCATCTGCAACACCATGTGAGAATATTGTTATTGGTCGTATTTAGTATTGCCTGACCGTCAGCTGACCTGATCTCACTAACAATAATGCAGTCATCTGCATACATGCGGATCTGCACAGGTTCAATAACCACATCCACAATATCGTTACAATATACCAAAAATAGCAGTGGTTCGAGCACACTGCCGTGAGGGACACCAGATGTGAGCGGAAGAGCATAAGAATTTTGTTCAATAGTTGTATATACTGTTTGCGTTGCATTCAATACATCGATACTCAGGCAACAAGAAAATCAGGCAATCCTATCATTTGAAGTTTCTCGGTTAGTTTGTTATGCGGCACTAAGTCGAACGCTTTGGTGTAATCTAAGAATATAAGTCTACTTGGCCGGTCCTATCTACTACAGAAGCAATAAAGTGAAATAAGGTGACTAACTTGCTCTTTCCTGAAGTCGTGCTGGTGTCGCAACAAAATGTTATTATATTGAAGAAACTTTGAAATTAGGTTAGCTATGATGTGCTCCATAAATTTACAAGAACATAATATAGGTATTCGTGGTAGTTAGGCAAAAGAAGTGGGTCACCCATCTTCGGGACGGGCACCACACGCGCGGTCTTCCTGTCATTAGGTATGGATGCAGTTCTAATGGAAGCTCGAAATATTAAAACTTATTCTTGGGTGCAAGCTGAGGCCGTTAACTATTTATGCGGGCACTGTAGAGGGTTGGTGTACAAAATAGATGGCGGGACATCGGTTCATGATGACAGTGCATCGAGGACTTAATCTCTTTGAAAGAAAGTAAGTTCTTGCATTGGAAGCACAATTTTAAAGCACCTCACTCCGGTGGAAAACGGGCGAAAGCCACGAGCTAGGTGCTGGGGCATAATCTGGTGCCCTGATTCGATACGGTAAATGAACACTCACAGCTAGGAGTCCGCACGCTTTCTGGATATAAATTCTGACGTGCTGATGGTTCTGAGGAAACTACCGTCGTTACGCTGTATTGAGGTCTTGTGGAGGGAGTTCCACAGGAAAGCGCCACAGGCAATCACTATCTTTGCGCATAAGGCTATACTTGTCGGGGATGGCGAAACCGTATCCTTGCATACGCAACGCTCATTAGCTAAAGTCGGCAACGGGCCGTTAAATATTTCAGGGAATACAACCAGTGCTAATCGGTGACAATTCAGAATGGCATTCCAAATATGCATGGGCTAAATAGCGGCGGTCTGCACTATCACCAAACATTCTTTTTCACTCGTAGAGAAGTTCGACTCACTAGGCTAGAGAGCGCGGCTGGCATTGGCGATTATTCTGTCGACACCCTTTTGTCGCTGAACTAGGAACAGCGGCAAGGCCTACAGTGTTTACGTCTTTGAGTACCTCTCTATTGGCATCTTCAAATCGCGCCATTATCGGGGGCGTTTGTAGAGGACACCGTAGCTCGTAGAAAGCTGTCTGCTGTTCGCCGCTCGAGAAAAAATGCTGCATAACTCCGTGTTAAGAATATCAAAGGACCAGCTAGCTCAGCGAAGAGTGTGAGGAAGCAATGGTAGTAGAAGCAGAATCCTAGAAATCACAGGACTGCAGTGTGCCTCTGGGAGCTGGATTGACCGCTATGGCCTTAAGGCCGCTCTAAGGGTGAGCTCAGATGCCACTAACACTTCCGATGTACCGATAAACTTCAATGTCATGAAATAAAAGTGACACTTTACAATATTAAAGGAAATGTTGGTGGACCGAATGGCTTCGAGGACAGCTCTAAGATAGTGCAGAATTATAGTGAATGTTGTCGAAAAGATGATCACGTTGTCTAAACAAACAGGATATGTCTGTCACTTCAGACCTGTGAGCACCGTTACCATCATTCTCTGGATTGGTGCAAGAGAGCAGCAGATCCCGAAGAGAAGGACACGTATTTCATATATACCATCCGGCGTGAACGAGGTAATTTCTCATGGTACAGTACATTATTTCTATTTTCCAATAACCACTTCTATTTATCAGAAGCCTATCCAAGGAGTCGAAATAGTGTAAAACATTTATACTGGTTTATCGGTTAAGGGTTGCGTTGGTTGGGTCCTCAGTCCGGGTCTTTGCTGACGCCACTGCTCAAGCTCTCTCATGCAAGGTTCTTTGTGCCTCAAGGGCGCAGCTAGACAGAACCACCTCAGAATTCTCCATGTTGGGTTTCCTTTACAAGGAAGTCGTTTATGTGTGGTAGTGTTTATATTCCCTTCTTTTTTCGCTGTTGGGCTTTCTGTAGTGAACGTTGAAGCGCACTGTAACACGGACGACAGAAGACAATGACTGAATGCTTGGTGGTTGGATTATGCCCTCAGCGAGCAACTTACGAACTTGCTTCTGGATTGCAACTCACTATCGACGACACATGATAGGGCAGCTGATGGATAATTCGAGCGCCTTCATGCTTTACAATTTTTTGTTTCACAATGGATGTTTGCCTTATTATACAGGACTACGTGAAACACAAACCTAACTTAAACAAGAGACACTGCCTTTTCCTCCTTTCAGTGCGTGGAAGATCTGCATTTAGGTCAAAGTCATTGAATATTTTTTTTCTACTTTATGCATGACTGTCTCATACGTAAAGCATTTGGTGACATCCTAAGCTGGTTGATGTAGGCCATGACTGTTGCACTGAAGAGACGGCGATTCTCATTTGAAATTTGTAACAAGCACCTCTGTCTGGTTACCACGAAGGAAGACAACACCACGTGCTATTTGCAGTGCAGATCAATACCCACTGAGCTGTTTTTTTTTTCGCTATGTGGGTGGAGAACGTTATCAAGCGATGCGGCAGATCTAATATGTGGTTCCATGCTCGCAGCAAAAGTTCATGCCCATGTTAACATCTCGAGAGCATTCGCGCAAAATGAAAAAGATGGCAATGGACATGCAAGCTGCGAATCCTAACTCGGACCATTGACAAACCAGGGCTGCGACATGGCCTCGGTTGAACGCATGTAGCTCCGTGCCATCGAGTCGCCATATTTTTCAGAGCCGTCGCCAGTCGTCCGCTATAGACCGAATAATCCGTACTTATGTCGTTCGAACTCCCGAGTGTCGACGAGAACAGGGGTCTTCATTGAGATCCACCCTTTTTCAGAGCCTGCAGGGCTATATGTTGGGCCCAAGAATCCCATACTTCGGCCTGCTAGCGGCATGCTTCTCAGGTTTGCGTGGCCGATTCCAACGCCATGTTTTCTGAGGAAAGAAAGCCTAAACGTTTTCCAATGCTAAGCAGAAGCACGTACGAAGGACGGACAAGGAAAAGACAGCGTGCTCAATATCAACGGATGTTCATACCAGAAAAAAAAATTCATTGGAGCACTGTCGTTTTATTTCAGGTCAAGTGCATTGTCAAAAGGTCTTGGGCCACAGTAAATGAATGAAACTCTCAATAAGCGGTAATTATTTTGTTGTATACTTGGTGGCGTGCTATTTGCGTACACTTGTCCACATTTTACTACGTACTTGTCTTCTGCTAGCTCTCTGGTCAGTGTTTCTCGGTGCATGAAGAGCACCACTTTCCTGACAAGCAAATTTGAACACATCTCTCATCAATTGCACAGCACCGCTATGTTCCTAAAAGGCCGACTTTGGAGGAATCAGAAAGGTCACCATTATCGGGTATGAGTACACCTTCCCGCCTGGTCAATTCGCAGTTTTACACATATTAGCGGAATGCTCTACTGAGCATTTTTGAGATATGCCATATATAATATCTGGTGGCGAAAATAACCGCCTGAATAGGCATTTGGCTCAGCCTTTGTTTCGACCCGTGCGCTGTTCTGGCCAAGCTTCTGTAAGGTGTTTCTTGGGGTACCAAGACCGTAAGCAACGTCCGCAAACCAAGGCGACGAGGGCAGCGTTCGAATCAACGGTGCAGTGCTAACAAGGCTCCGGCTCCACTTCGTCTACCTCTTCGGGTTGGCGCGCGAGCTGATGGCTATCGGGATTACTACAATACCCCCCGGTTGAAAAGGAGCCATCCTGGCGACTCATGGTGAGGAAAGGGTAGGGGGATCATAATACGGCTTGAGGCGGTCGACTTTTACAGTTTCTCGGCCGCGGCGGCGATGATCTGGAGATGGGTTCAAGGGCTCTACTACGTAATTTACGGGAGAAGATTGTTCGAGAATGCGGTAAGCTCCATGATAGCGCGATAAGAGTTTGGATGAGAGGCCGGGTGCAGAGGAAGGCACCCAGAGCCAAACGAGGGCACCTGAGGGATATGAAGGCGCTGGATTTGTAGGGTCCCGGTTATGCTTTTGTTGAGCCTGGTTCTCCGTTGTGAAGGAGCGCGCCAATTGTCGGCATTCTTCGGCAAATGTGTGCGCTTCAGACAGTAGAGTGGTCTCTGAAGCGTCGGGGTGGTAGGGCAGGATGGTATCCATGGTGGACGTGGGTTCACGACCATATAAAAGAAAGAAGGGGGAGAACCCAGTCGTAGTCTGCGTAGCCGTATTGTAGGCGTACGTTACGAAAGGCAGCACTTGGTCCCAGTTAGAGTGAGCGCTATCAACGTACATGGCTAGCATGTCACTGAGAGTGCGATTAAATCGCTCAGTCATGCCGTTCGTTTGGGGGTGATACGCTGTGGTGCTCCGGTGAATGATCTGGCACTGTTTGAGGAGGGCTTCGACAGTGTCGGAAAGAAACGCACGTCCGCGGTCACTGATCAATTCTTTCGGTGCGCCGTGACGAAGAACGAGGCGATGCAGAATGAACGAAGCAACATCCCGTGCGGTGGCAGACTGCAAGGCCGATGTTTCCACGTAACGGGTTAGGTGGTCAACGGCTACGATGACCCAGCGGTTGTTAGCCGACGTTGTCGGAAGCGGACCATACAGATCGATACCGACACGGTCAAAAGGGCGGCTGGGGCAAGGCAATGGCTGCAACGGAGCGGCTGGCTGAGGGGATGGATTCTTGCGACGTTGGCAGGCGGTACAGGATCGGATGTACTGACGAATGAAGCGGTACATGCCGCGCCAGTAATATCTCATACGTAGTCGAGAATAGGTTTTCATGACACCTGCATGGCCGCATTGGGGATCGGCGTGGAAAGAGGCGCAGATTTCAGCACGGAGATGTCGCGGAATCACGAGAAGCCACTTTCGCCCTGTAGGATGGTAATTGCGGCGGTATAAAAGTCCATCACGAGTGGCGAAGTGGTGGGCCTGACGACGAAGTGCACGTGACGGAGACAGCTCTGCGGGCGTAGACAGGTATGTTAAGAGGGAGGATATCCATGGATCCTTCTGCTGCTGAGATTTCATGTTGGTAATGTTGAGCGGCGACATATCGTAGGCACAAACGAAGCCAGCCGTCGAGTCGTTAGGAAGCGGTGAACGGAAAAGGGCATCAGCGTCGGTGTGCTTGCGTCCAGATCGATAGATGACGTGGATATCGTACTCCTGAAGACGTAACGCCCAGCGGGCGAGGCGGCCGGAGGGGTCTTTGAGGGAGGATAGCCAACAGAGCGCGTGATGGTCGGTAACAACGTAGAATGGGCGACCGTAAATATAAGGACGAAACTTGGTAATGGCCCATATGATGGCCAGACACTCTTTTTCGGTCACAGAATAGTTCGATTCCGCTTTCGTGAGGGTACGGCTAGCGTACGCGACGACATACTCGGTATATCCAGGTTTCCGTTGAGCAAGAACAGCGCCCAGACCTACGCCGCTTGCATCAGTGTGTATTTCGGTCGAGCAGGCAGGGTCAAAATGGCGGAGTATAGGGGGAGAGACCAGTAGACGGCGTAGTGTACTGAACGCAGCATCACAGGCTGGTGACCAAGAGGAGAGGTTCGGGCCTCCGGCGAGAAGTTGCGTTAAAGGGGCGATGATACTGGCGTAGTTGCGGATAAAACGGCGGAAATACGAACATAGACCGATAAAACTGCGAAGTTCTTTCAAGGTTGTGGGCTTGGGGAAGTCTGCGACGGCACGAAGTTTGGTAGGATCCGGTAGAACGCCATCCTTGGATATGACATGACCAAGTATTGTGAGCTTGGTAGCGGCAAAGTGACATTTCTTCAAGTTTAGCTGTAGGCCGGCTTCAGTAAGGCACGTAAGCACACGCTGAAGGCGCAGAAGGTGGGAAGGGAAATCTTTCGAGAAAACGACAATGTCGTCTAGATAACAAAGACACGTTTCCCATTTGAGCCCACTGAGAATGTTATCCATCACTCTCTCGAAGGTGGCGGGGGCGTTGCACAGTCCGAACGGCATCACATTGAATTCATACAAGCCATCGGGAGTGATGAAGGCTGTTTTCGGGCGGTCAGCAGAAGCCATCGGTACTTGCCAATAGCCAGAGCGCAAATCTAGAGACGAAAAGAACTCCGCTCCTTGCAAACAATCTAGCGCGTCATCAATTCGTGGTAGTGGGTAAACATCTTTGCGGGTTATCTTATTCAGACGCCGGTAGTCCACACAGAAGCGGATCGTGCCATCTTTCTTCGTCACCAACACTACGGGGGAGGCCCAAGGGCTATGAGATGGTCGTATGATGCCCCGTTGAAGCATATCGGCGACATTGTCACGAATGACGCGGCGCTCAGTGGGCGACACGCGATATGGTCGCTGCCGCATGGGAGCATGAGGACCAGTGTCAATTGCATGAGAAACGGTCAAGGCGCGGCCCAAGGAAGGCTGGGACACATCAAAAGATGCACTGAAGCGCTGAAGGAGGGCGACTATTTGGTCCCGTTGGGCGGACGGAAGGTCGGTCGCGATAGCTCGATGAAGGGCGTCGACAGGAAGCTCATCACTCATAGCAGCACAAGACGTCAGGGCAGCGACGTGAGGAAAAACTTCAGGTTCGGAGAACATGTAAGTGCGATCAGGGTCCAGCTCTTCAATGTAGCCGAGGCACTCGCGGCGAAGAAGAGCCGTTGGGCAGGAAAAAGGGTTGGAAGCATAGATGACACAGCTGCCATCAGAAATCGTTAGAACGGCGAAAGGAAGAAGGAGGCGGTTATGGTGGGCGGAGGCGACTTTGGGCGTAAAGAGAACAGGACTAGGGAGGGTAGATATCGAAATAAGGGGAACGAGAACAGAAGAAAAGGGAGGAATGTCGGTGTCTGCAGCTACAAGGAGTTTAGCAGGGCGCACCGGCGGGTCACACAGGGAAACATTACACACAGGGGAAAGCTCAACTTCAGCACGGGCACAATCAATCACAGCACTGTGAGTCGACAGAAAGTCGTAGCCGAGGATGATGTCGTGGGAGCAGTCGTAAAGCACCACCATCTCGACGAGATACGTAATGTCTTTGATGCAAACTCGTACCGTGCACGCTGCCACAGGGGTGATGCGCTCAGAACTGGCAGTACGAAGCGAAAAGGCAGAAAGCGGCGTCGTGACTTTGCGAATTTTGCGGCGAAGGGCATCACTAATTACGGAAACGGCAGCACCTGTATCCACCAGTGCAAGAACGGGAAAACCTTCTACGAACACTTCAATGACGTTGGCGGGAGGAGGCGGAGGACTTAACGAGTTCGTCAAACGCGCAGTTCTTGCCTCCGGAACTGCGGCATTTAGTTTTCCCCTTGTGTAGTGCCCTGTCGCCGGAGCATTGGCGAAATGGAACGTCGGCGAGGCGAAGGCGAACGGCGTGTTGAGTACTGAGCCCGAGGTGGAGATGATCCAGAAGAGACGTTGCTCAAGGGCGGCTCGGGATCGTAGTGGTACTGACGGGCTGTGTTCTCAGGATGAAGCGGGCGCCGACGGCAAAGGCGAGCGACGTGACCCGGGAGCCCGCAAGCATAGCAAATTGGGCGATTGTCGGCGGTTCGCCATGGGTTCGTAATGCGGCGTCGCTGTCGAGGGATTGGAGACTGAGGGGCCATGAAACGAGGTGGAACATAAAATGTAGGGCCGTTCTGGTAAGACGATGTAGGAAGCGGACCGCGAGTTCCAGCGGTTACTTGAGCGTAAGTGAGTGGGGCTTGCACAGGAGCAATGGGAACACTAGAAGGCAGCGATTCGGCGACTTTCTCCTCGATAACATGGCGGGTAGCCGGCGAGATGGATGGCGCGTTGGCTGGTGCTAATTGCGAAGTGCAGACGGTCGGCTGAACTGGATGGAGGAGGGACAGCTGGCGTGCAACTTCTTCGCGGATGAAGTCTTGGATATTCTGCATTAATTGAGACTTTTCCGGAGACGGCGTAGCCAGTGCCAAGCCAGCAATGCCGGCAGGTGCGGCAGCCCGCCGCGTAGAAGCGCGTTGCTTTCGTAGCTCGTCAAACCTCTGGCACAGGGTTATAATGTCGGATACGGAAGTTGGGTCCCTGGCCGACATCATATAGTTCGCATCATCAGTGAGACCTTTTAGAACATGGGTGACTCTTTCGTGCTCGGGCATAGACGGATTGACCCACTTGCAGAGGTCAACCACGTCCTCAATGTAGCTAGTAAACGTTTCCTCGGGAAGTTGAAGCCGTGCATGGAGGCGTTGTTCGGCACGGAGTTTACGTACCGCAGGACGGCCGAAGACATCCGCGAAGTTCTTCTTGAAGATAGACCATGTCGGAAGATCGGCTTCGTGGTTTCGAAACCACAGATTCGCCACGTCCGTGAGGTAGAAGAGGACGTTGCTCAGTTTGATGGAATCGTCCCACCGGTTGTAAGTGCTGACGCGCTCGAAAGAGGCCAGCCAGTCGTCGACGTCATGGTCGTCGGTACCACTGAAGAAAGGTGGGTCACGGGGGCGTTGTGCCCCGGGACAGAAGATGGTGGTAGGAGTGGCAGGGATGGGCGCCGGTGGTTGGCTGGGAGCGTCCTGCATGGTTGTGACCGAAGGCGGTAGCGTGCGGTTTCGAAGTTCCAGGGTGAAATTTGCGAGGAGGACTGGGGTGACGACCGAGATACCTCCACCAAGTGTAAGGTGTTTCTTGGGGTACCAAGACCGTAAGCAACGTCCGCAAACGAAGGCGACGAGGGCAGCGTTCGAATCAACGGTGCAGTGCTAACAAGGCTCCGGCTCCACTTCGTCTACCTCTTCGGGTTGGCACGCGAGCTGATGGCGATCGGGATTACTACACTTCATTGAAAGGCGATCTCTCATCTGGTGGCCGTATCGAGGACGTACCTTCTAAACAATTCCTGATTTTATAAAAATGTATGGCACCACTACTTTAGTTTTTTTTTGCATTGGGCCGGTTCTAGGGCACCGGCCTTGCCTTTAATAGCCCATTTCAGCAATTGTATTCTCCCTGACAATACTACTAATAGCGGAAAATTGGCTTTTATCAATCTTATCGCCTGGATTTTAAAACTACTTTCGATCTTGCGGTAGTACGGCTTTGAAATGACTGACTGTAAGCATGTACCGGAAATATTTTGTTACGAAGCGGCAAGCCGATGAAAACAGGAGAACTAGCGAAAAGAAGAGAGTGAGAAGTTTGGGCTTAAACTGAACATTAAAAAGACAAAGATCATGGCGTCTTGCCCTATCAAGTCCTGGAGCATCAAGGGACAAGAAGTGGAAGCTGTGACAGATTTTCCCTTCTTGGGCTCCAAGATTACCTCGGAAGGAGACTGCAGCCATGAAATTAGGTTCTGGGAAAGAGAGCAATGGTTAGCCTTGACCGCCTAGTAAAGAGCAGAGACATTAGTCTGCCAACCAAGATCCGTATAACTCGTGCTATGGTCTTTCCAGTTGTGAGATATGGATGCGAGAGTTGGACTGTGAAAAAGGCTGACCGCCGAAGAATTGACGGGTTTGAATTGCGGCGCTGGCGAAGACTCATGATAGTTCCTTGGACTGCCAGAAGGTCTAATCAGTCGATATTGTCGACCATAAACCCTGACTGCTCATTGGAGGGTCAAATTCTAAAGTTGTATCTCAGCTACTTCGGTCATCTGATGAGAAGAGAGGAGTCGCTGGAGAAAGATTTGATGTTGGGAAAGATTGAGGGTCGCCGGATAATGGGTATGCAGCGAACGCGATGGTTAGATGGCATCCTCGAGGTACTGCATATGAAGTTATGTGATGTTAGGAAGATAGTGAGAGACCGGAAAGCGTGGCGTGACATGGTCAATAGGGTCACGAAGAGTCGGACACGACTGAACGACTGAACGGAACTGAGCGAAAAGAGAAAAGATGTTCGATGACCTTGAGATGGCGTTTAATGAAATGTTAGCTGGCCTATCGCGAGCGCTCCGGGCCGCGCCACTGCCCGCTTCTTCTTCCTCGCTCGTCCGTAACATGACTCGGTTCCACCGAGCGATCGTCCAGATTGTAAACGAGGGCTTTTACCGAAGTTAATGATTCCATGACATGTATGTCTATGCAGATGACATCGCGTTCTTTACGGCGGCATATGACATTCAATCCCTCAACAGGCGCCTGCAATCGTACCTAAGCTCCCTTTAGAATTGGTTATGTGACTTAAGATTTACATTAAACGTTAAAAAGTGCGCTTTCCTTGTTTTCCAAATTCAGGATCCGATAAGGTTTTCTCTAACATTTGAGCAGAAAATGATTTCGCCAGTTAAGTCTTTGAAGTACCTAGGGGCGATTTACGTGGACCATCTGGCATTGAGGGATGACATTGAACATGTTGCAGCAAAAGGGGCTCGTGCTGTGTGTATGTTGCGCCGGTTAAGCAATGCAAGGTCTGAGATGCGGAGAGACGCTCTTTTATTGATTTATGTTATTTATGTCCGACCAGTTATAGAATTTGTATCAGTGTTGTTTTCTGGTTCACCTGCTTACAAAATTCATCCGCTAGTTCTTTTGGAGCGGGAAGCGCTTAGATTATGCCTTGGGCTCCCCAAGTTTGTGGCTAACAATGTATTATGCCTTGAAACCAAAATACCACCGCTGTTAGCTAGATTACAAATCTTGACGGTCCAGACGTACCTAAAAATATATATGAATCGAAATTCCACCGCTCCCTCTCAATTTTTTGTTGCGAGCCAGACTCTTTTTTTGGAATCAGATGACCTCAGTTTCATACCCCGCAGGTAATACTAGTGCAAAATATTCAACTTTTGCACGTAGTCTTTTCTCACATCCTTCTAACAAAAGTAAGTGCATCTTCGGTTCAAATTGTCTATGATGACATTTTCCCAAATAATGCAAAACACTTATCATCTGAAATTTTAAACGTGTTATTAGAAGATCATTTACACAGTCTTCCCGTTAGCATAATGATATCAATTGATGCTTCTAATTTTCTGAAAAGGCCGGCGTTGGAATATACTGTCCGCTTTTAGACTGGGTTTTTCAGTCCGTCTTCCGGATTTTACCTCAATTTTCCAGGCGGAGTTGCTGGCGGTGGTGCTTGCTCTCCGCCGACTAGACCCACCATACTCAACAGTGGCTGTAATTATTAACTCTTATTCCTTGTGCTTGTTGCTTTCTTCGGATATGGGTTCGCAAATATTAAACACCATTCTTTCATGGCTCCCCTCACATTTTAACCTTATACATAAAGTGTGGGTACCAGGCCACAGTAATGTGACAGCCAATGAGGTTGCTGATAAGCTAGCTTAAGAAGCTCTGAATGGTCCTGTGTTCCCCATCCTCCCGGCAACAGCGTACATAACAGCAGCACGATTTAGTAGGCGTTCCTTATTAAGCACGCCGTCTGGATCTCTTTGTCATCGGACGACTACCTGCATCTCAAGTATTCCTGGAATAGGAAGTCATGTCAATCAAGGCAGACTGAGGTCTCTCTAACCAGGCTACACTGCCGTATTCCGCCCCTAAATTCCTATATGCACTGGTCTGGTTTGGCGCTTTCTCCCGTCTGCGCATTCTGCGGGGAATCGGAAACAATAGACCATTTCTTGATATTTTGCCGCCGTTTTACCATGATGAGAAAACGGTATTTTGGAGAAGCCTGTTACAACAGCTGAGTCTTTGAGCAACCAGATTTTATTATCGTTTGGTACCACCATGCTTGGGTACAGCCACAGGTCTGTTTTTAACGCCATTCAAAACTTCTTAATAGAAACAAAACGTCTACGTTTTTAGTTTGCTTTGAATTTTTAATCTGTACATATATTCTCCTACTGCGTGCGTTAGTATTTACTCATTTTTATTTTGGTTTTTCATATTCATTTCGTTCTCTATTCCCTAGCATTTATTTGTATTTATTTTTGCGATGTAGTTATACATCTTAAAATCTAATATCTATGCACCCCAATTCTTGGCCGATCTCCTTGTTTCTGGGTATGTACCATCAAATTAGAGGAGAACAACAACATGATAATGGGCGTGTCTGGATGCTTGAACAAGAAGAGGAAGAAGGAAGAATAGAACAGTTTGCGGCATGATGATTCCTGATGAACCTTGGCCCAAGACTCCCTCGGGCCACACATTGCCACGACTCGATGGCGGAGTCCAAGGCACGCACCGCATGGCATAGGCAGGGGAGGATGTTTTCACGTGTAGCGGTGTCTTGAGTCGTGGGGTCTTCAGTCGGCACATCTGATCAGCGGGGTCGCATATGGTCGTTCGGGTCTCTCCTTCTGTCTTATGGTTATGTGCGGCATCTCCCGTCTGTCTCTCTTTCTCCGTGTCTTGTGGTCGGGGCGGGGGGACGGGACAGAGGAACGGCAAGGTCTTGCTGGGTCCAGTAGGCTAGGAAACAGACATGCGATGCCTCCTAACCTTCAGACGACGGCGCAAGTCACAGGGCGCCGAAGCTCTGGACCAGCATAGGGGGTGATTATGAAGTACCCCGCACCTCCAACCAAAGGTTGTGAAGCGGCAAGCCGATGAAAACAGAACAGGGAACAGAGTGAAGATGTTCGATGACCATGAGATGACGTTCAATGAAATGTTAGCATGCAAAGCGTGAGCGCTCCTACCCGCGCCAATGACCGCTTCTTCTTCCTCGCTCGTCCGTCACAATATTTTGAAAAGTTTGGAGTGAGCGTGTCTGTAGAATAAAGTACTTTGAGGCGCAGAGACATCAACATACCTATTGATGTGTGTATTAGCGCACTCGAATGACTCACAATTTGAATATCACGTACTCTTAACAATCGAGGCTAAGAAACACGAGAAAAAAACTTGAACTTACTGAAAGTGTACATTTCATAGCAATAGCAGAATGGATCATTTTTCGGGCAAAAGCCACCTCTGTATCCCTGCGATAAGCAGCTCCCTTCGCATATCGCGATATCTGTGCAATTTTGCATTTCTGGAATGAAAAATAATCCAATCAAAAACATTTCTTATTTATCAACGAGTTTTCTACTTGAATACACAAATAGCTACTTGTAAAGTTGCTTGTGCGATTGCTTAACATAATAAATAAATTGTGAACTTGAAGTTTAGAATTATGTTTAAAATATCATACGGCAACTGTATTTCATGTATAAATTTTAAATTCAACAATATGCGCTCCTATTCTCTTGAATATTGGATTAGGCCTTAGAGCTGTCTTTGAATTTAAAACAAGTATTGAAAACTCAAATATTAAATAGATTTGAAATTAAATTACGCCTGTAGTCATGATTTGCTTATCAAAACATAAATGGTTTTGAAGTTCCTGAGAGTAATATGATGGTTGTTCACAATTCTGCATTGCTTACGCCCAATAAAGTCAACAACCAAAAATGGCAGCATGCAAAGAGTACTGCAAATACACCGAAGAGGACACATTGAAGGAAGGTCTGAAAACAGTACCTTGATAAGATAAACTGTAAAATTGAGAGATATCGGAACAAGCAACCTAGTCTAGGCCGATATTCGTTTGCAGCTGCAGAATGTGGCACTTGCCCACGCTATTTATTTATGTCCCCATACTGCAGTTCTCAGTGCTGCCCACAAAGGTGGCCATTTAACGAAGTGAATTTCAAGTACAGTTCTAAAATATTAACATCAGAATATTAAGCTATCAGAGCAGGCAGGTGGTTTCATTATTTATTTATTTATTTATTTCAGTACCCTCAGGGCCCGAGGGCATTACAGAGGGGAGTGGGGTACAATAAAAGAAAAAAAAAAGGAAAAGAACAGCAATCAGTATTACAACAAATTTGAACAGTAGTATGGTTGAAACACATAAGCAAGTTACAGCAATATAAGAATACAAATTATTAGCTACTGACACAGACGTATGGGCGAATTATATAAGCACACAAATATACCACGTGAGCAAAACAAACAATTTTATAGCAGGCAGGAAACAAAGTTGCTATAATATACCATCATACACGTAATCAGCAGCACAATTCGGGGGGAAAAAGAGAAAAAAAGTTTATAAAAACAGCAGATGAACTAAAAACAATAAACAAATGGCAGTGTGGAAGAATTCAATGTTCTATGTTAACATCAGATTAGCTAACGCAGAATTAAACGCAGAATGGTCACTCACTTCAACAACCGATGGGGGAAGACGATTCCATTGTGCCGATGTGCTGGGGATGAATGAGTTGTAGAAGTGATTTGTTTGGCACGAAGGAATACCAACCTTATGACGGTGATCGATCCGAGCAGACATGTAGCAAGGAGGCGTAATGAATTTTCTCTTAAGGATGAGGTTATTATAGTAGATCTTATGAAATAG
The DNA here is from genome assembly GCA_023969395.1 of Amblyomma maculatum. Classification (NCBI taxonomy): domain Eukaryota; kingdom Metazoa; phylum Arthropoda; class Arachnida; order Ixodida; family Ixodidae; genus Amblyomma; species Amblyomma maculatum. Next base: position 61,668 of record JAJIZL010030284.1, read on the forward strand.
ACAAAGACGGAATATATTTCTACGTTGAGACAGTAGTGGCAGTGATAAGTTTGATTTCATAGCAGTGACACTAGAATTACGATGATAGAGAGAATGAAACGGGCCGCACGGTTCTGAATAGATTCGAGTTCATAGATTAGTGTCTCTTGATAAGGGTCCCAGATGGATGAAGCATACTCCAGTTTACTACGAGCCAACGATTTGTAAAGGAGCAATTTTACGGAACTGGAGGAAAGACTAAAGTTACGACGTATGTAGCCTAGCATGCGATTAGCGTTGTTGGTTATGTGATCTATATGAGCCTTCCAGTTAAGATTATGAGAAATAAATACACCTAAATATTTAAAACAAGGCACAGACTCAAGGCTACTATTATTAAGAAGGTATGAGGGTAATAAAGTGTTACGACGAGAGACACGCATATACTTGCATTTGTTAATATTTAGTTCCATGTTCCACCTGTTAGTCCATTCAAGGGCATGATTAATATCGGATTGAAGGAGAGCAACGTCAGAATCACTGTTACTTTCACGGTATATGACACAGTCATCCGCGAAAAGATTTATTGTTGAGCATAAGTTATCAGGTAAGTCATTGATATATATAAGAAAAAGAAGAGGCCCTAGCACAGAGCCTTGTGGCATGCCTGATCCAACTGGAGAAGTGAAGGATGATGTGTTATTAGCAGTGACAAACTGAACGATCTGTAAGAAAAGAATGCAGCCACCTGAGAACGTTAGGGTCAAGGTTACGTTTACTTAGTTTCAGAAAAAGCAGTTGGTGAGAGACCTTGTCAAAAGCCTTTGAAAAATCAAGAAATATGCAGTCGACAACGGAACCCCTGTCAAGGAATGAATTTAGATCATGCGGGAAGGTTAAAAGCTGCGTTTCACAAGAAAACAACTTTCGAAACCCATGTTGACTGTCAGTAAAAAAATTATTAGAATCAAGGAATGATGCAAGGTGAGAGTAAATAACATGCTCCATGATTTTACACAGAATGCTTGTTAGTGAGATTGGTCGATAATTATGTGGGGAATGTTTATCTCCGGACTTGTGCAACGGAATCACCTTCCCGACCTTCCAGTCCCCCGGTATGCAGGCTGTTTGAAGCGATTGCTGAAATAGGTTAGATATTATTATTGCGCTGTACACTTTGGTTTTAATCAAGAACTTATAATTAATATTATCAACACCACATGATGAAGAAATGTTTTGTTTTTCGATTATTTTTTCCACACCAACAGAATCAAAGACAATAGAATCCATTGGCAAAAAGTCAGCACTGGTATACGCAGGGGTTCCAGAACGTACATATTTAGAAAACGCTGAAACGAATACACTGTTAAGGACATTTGCACACTCATTTGGGTGGATTAGCTCGTCACTAGAGTCTTTAAGGCTGATGGATGAAGTGTCGTTTGTGTTAACTAAGCTCCAAAATTGTCTAGGGTTATTGATTAAGAGGGAAGGTAATGTGTCATTGAAAAATACATTCTTGGTGTGCTTGAGTGCAGTTTTATATTCAAGGGCCGCGGCCTGATAAGCAGTCCAACGTTCTTAGGAACCGGTTAGTTTTGCAGAGCAGAAAATGCGTTTTTTCTTATTGCAAAGCAGTTTTAACGATCGAGTGAACCATGGTGATTGTCGATTACAGGTGATGACTAAACGTGGAACATATTTTTCAGTGAGCGCAGCAACTTTTTCTTTGAACAAGCTCCAGTTTGTATTCACGCAACGATCGTGAAAGCTTGGTAAGTAATCATCAAGAAAAACAGAGAGTTCATGGTTAATGCCATCAAAATTAGCATTTTTATAGTCGCGGATATATTTTTTGTGGTTACTCTGATGAGGTACGGTGCAACATAAAGAAAAATGAAGCAGTAAGTGATCACTTAGCCCTGGTAGGAACGATAAAGGCTGAAAAAGATCAGGCGAAGTAGTAAGAATTAAATCAAGGATGTTAGAAGTAGTCGACATGATCCGGGTTGGCTGCATCACAAGCTGGGACAAGTTGAAATCACTGCACAAACTCAAAAATCTATCGCCTTCACTGGAAAAAGGATTACAATAAGAATTTACATCACACCACACAATGTTAGGTAAATTGAAGTCGCCTAATAAAATGAAGGGACTGTTTGGATACCGCACAGTAATCATATGGATGACATCATGAAGGTCGTCGGCAAAGGTTGGTGAACTGGAAGGCGGACGATAGCAAGTACCCAATATCAATTTCTTGGAGCACGTGCGAATTTCAACCAAGACTAGTTCTAAATCGGTTGTACAATGGATAGGAAAAGACAACATAGCATCACAGACGGCGATAAGCACGCCTCCACCACACCGAGCACCCCTGTCACATCGATAAATGTTGTAGCGCTTTTGACAGTCAAAGAGTTCACTGCTATCAACCTTCGCAGACAGCCAGGTTTCAGTAAGGCATACTATGTCGGCATCACAAGCATTGATAACAGAGCAAAGATCGTCGCGTTTTGGAAGTATGCTCCGTATATTTGTGAATAAGAATGAAAGTTGGTTACTGACGGGTAGCTTTATTCCACTGCCCCTCGCGTAGTGCTAATCAGTGATGGGCTGAGCGGATGAGGTGGAAGGAATAGATAGTGCATGCATGCCATCAGAAGATTCGACCAGTGGCGTAGAGAAACTGGAAAGTACATGCACGCAATCATCAAAGGGATTGTAGGTGTAACACGTTTTGTTTATGTACAATTTATTGAAGCGAAGTTTGAAGGTTAATGGTTGGGTTTTGCCAAATTCAACCAGTTTCTTCCTAGCAAGACGAGTAGCGACGGAATAGTCTTCACTAACTCCAATTTTTTCTTTCTTCAGCTTAGAACTAGCGACGAGTATTTTCTGTTTAAGCTTGTAAGACGAAAATTTAGCAATAAGTGGCCTGCATTTATTCGGAGCATACACGCCGAGCCTGTGTGCTCTTTCGACCAGAATTTCAGTGTGTGGAATTTTCAAACAGGACGAAAGCATGCTAACCAGTTTTTCCTCTGACTGAGCCCAGGATTCGGATTGTGTGTCTGATAGGCCGTAGAAAAAAAAGGTTGTCTCGCCGCTGCCTGTCTTCAAACTCAGCCTGCTTAGAGTGCAGTTGAGAGTTTTCAGTTGAAAGACGATCAATCGACTGGCGAAGACGCTGTAGCTCATCCTCAACTGCCTCAAGGGTTTACGGTTTTGCGCTCAACCTGTGTTAGCCTTCTTTCTATATCTGCCAGATTTTCTTGAAATTTAGCCTGTGTTTTTTTAAGATCGTCAACAGACTTGATTAAATCATTCTGATCCCTTTCCATTTTTTCAGTCCGCGTGTTCACTGTTTGCAATATTGCAAGTATATCGTCCATTTGCGTAGAACCAGAATCTGACGGAGAGTCCTGCGCCCTCGATCTCGTGTTCGGCGGAGGCCCAGGGTTGAGCTCAACATCACCGGACAACATAAGCAGATGGGTTGTAACATCAAAGCATTCACTGAACACGGAAAGCAAAACTCCCGGGCGTGGGAACAGCAGCAGACAAACGTTATTCAATTTCTTAGCGTATAGAGGTGTAACAGGACTAACCTGGACGAGGAAGCAGAGCGGGTTAGAAAACCGCATCGTCGTGCTGTTCACACGCCCACTAAAGGCGCCGGGATCGCGCCAGCTCTTCATATAGGCAGCAGAAGGTGATGTTGCCGTCGATCCGGATCTTTGAAATAATGGAGGGATGACCGTGAAAATCCGGGTGTCGTGAGGCCAGGCGGATCCAATTCCGTTGTTGCAATGACAGGGCTTGCTAACGTCAGTGGTGGGTGAAGATAGCGGTACGGCGCTGAAGTGAGCCCATGCGGTAACCTGGACGAGGAAGCAGAGCGGGTTAGAAAACCGCATCGCCGTGCTGTTCACACGCCCACTAAAGGCGCCGGGATCCCGCCAGCTCTTCATATAGGCAGCAGAAGGTGATGTTGCCGTCGATCCGGATCTTTGAAATAATGGAGGGATGACTGTGAAAATCCGGGTTTCGTGAGGCCAGGCGGATCCAATTCCGTTGTTGAAATGACAGGGCTTGCTAACGTCAGTGGTGGGTGAAGATAGCGGTACGGCGCTGAAGTGAGCCCATGCGGTAACCTGGACGAGGAAGCAGAGCGGGTTAGAAAACCGCATCGTCGTGCTGTTCACACGCCCACTGAATGGAGTAAGGAAAAAAACTTTGGTGAAACTGATTTCTTCAGGCATGATCTGGTCAAGTCATTTTTATTGTTAAACCTTTATGACCGTTGTGATGCATAAAGCATATATCATGTGCGTGATAAGCCTATTCTATTGTGGTGTATCAAGCGCAAAAAATTCAACTAATTTGTCTACGCAAATCTAGCGGCTCCAACTTGTGCTGCCTCAGCACATTAGTTACGGATGAGCGCATGCTCTAGTCTGATGATAGGAACCTAGCATATAAAGAGAAGCAGTAGTGGTTGAGAATGTTATCATGCATAATAAATTTGAAAGCGCTCGGACACACAAGGATGACAGAAGTAAACGGTAAAACGCTTCCCGTCTACTTTCTGTGTGTTCGCTTCCCTTTCCCTTGTAATCACTTGTCCGTGCGCTTTCAAATTTATTATGCTATAACAACTAGATCAGCCAAGAGCTATGTTAAACCATCATACTTCATCTTTGTCTCACTTTTCGTATCTAATCCCCTGCTTGTACTTTGCTATTTTTTTATACATCGAGGTGAATGATCCACCTCTTACATCTCCCCCTGTTATACCGCTTTCGAGCAATGCGCAGTAATTATATAATAAACAGCAAAGCAATAAACTTCAGAAAGTCTTCACGAGTTTCCGATTTCGCGACCAGGCGCATCATTCTGTCTGAGAGACTCCGCAGCAAGCACTTAGTAAAACACCTATCACAATGTTTTAGGTCGCCGCTGATTCACATGTGCAAGATTGAAGGCCGAGGGCCTCCTCCTATTCACGCACAATGGAGAGACGAAAGGCACTGGGCCAGCCGCCGTCGTCGGTAAGACCACGCTGCTTCTTGTGGCTAAATTCGGGAGGGAGCTAGAACACACTGCCTTGGTATGTGTGCTGAGCGTCTTTAAAACTACATTTGTAGACAGACGACAGGGTGCATTTGTAAATGCTAACTCATCTTTCCCTTTTTCACCGAGGTGGCGACGAAGTCTCTGAGCGGCAGTTAAGACCCTCTTAGCGCAGAATATCAAGAAGGTACGGAAGAAAACCATACAGTTTTTTTCTCCACACCGAGATCGCTGTCGACTTCAATATAAAAGAACGTTTTCGTTTCCGTATTTTGTTTGCCTTGTGCGTCTTTCCTTCTTGTTGTTGAGGGTCGGAGGACAAGTAAACGCTGATTTAGGAATTTACGAACAACTCGAGTGGGGAGGGATTGCGGTGGTGAACGGCATGAAAGAGGCAAGGTTGCTGCATAAATGTTTTGGAGATAAGTACAAATACTTTCGTTGCATTTGGAGCCGCTAAATAGTCTCCGTGCCTTCGCATTTGCAACTAGCAGATTGAGTTCTTGTAAATTTTATGAATATATGTCATGTCCTTCACCATCATCTTCTGCTTCATCCTCGTCAAAAGAGGAAGTGGCCTGGACCTTTTAGACAAAATAGGAGCCAACCGTTGTAAAATAACAGACGCTGTAGGGACAAGATTCGGCACATTTCATCGAAGGGCAATAAACAAGTTTTTGAACAGCAGCAAACGAAGGGCCACTCTCAGAGCTACAGTCCAGGTCGACCAGCCAAGGAGGGACATCCGGGATGTAGGCTTCAAATTACACTAACGTTGGCGCTAATTTGTACTGCTTGCACAAGATCAGCTTGTTTGTGGTTGGAAGATTGAAGACGTGGGCCGTATGAAGCGGGAGTTGCATGCCAAAGGTTGTTTTGCTTGTCCGTAGCTCCCCAAAAAACAAGTGCAATTTCATCATCATCATTATCATCAGCCTGACTATACCAGCTGCAGGGCGAAGGCCTCTCCCATATTTCTCCACTTAACCCGGTTCTGTGCTAGCTGCATCCACTTGATCCCTGCGAACCTCTTAACCTCATCCGCCCACCTAACTTTCTGCCGCCCCCTGCTACGCCTTCCTTCTCTTGGAATCGAGTGCAATTTACAATTTGTCAAGTTGAATTGGAATTTCGATGTAACAAGGTCAACGTTTATAAACAGGAGGAACATGTTGTCACGGTATTGGCGATTAGGGCTAGGTTATCAGAGCCGGTGCAGGTGGAATTAACGGTCCGAGCTTTTGGTACGTCCTGCGAGTCCGGGGTCGATTCACTTCGTCCTTTTTCTCCGAGCGTCACTTCAACGTCTTTCGCTCCGAGCGCCCCCTGGCATTCCTCCCTCCTTAAGCGTGACGCACACGGCACACATGCACACAGGTGGACAAAAGCAAACGAAAAAAAGTTTGCAGATGCCGTCTTTCACTTAGCGCGTAAAATACGGCTTCATGCGTAGGACATGAACTGTCTCTGGACGAGGTAGCCGACGGCCTCTCTGCTCTGGGACATCTGCGTGGATCTCATAGTTAACGTCGCTAAGGCGCCGCAAGATTTTATATGGTCCGAAGTAACGGCAAATCAGCTTTTCTGATAGGCCACGACGTCGAACAGGAGTCCACACCCACACCTGGTCCCCGGTGTCGTAGGAAGCTTGTTTGCGGCGGAGGATGTACCGGCGTGAATCCTTGTCTTGTTGCTGGGCGAGTGGACGCGTGCTAGTTCGCGTGCTTGATCAGCATCTTGGGCAAAGTGTTCGGCATCGGTACAAAGCTCGGTATCTGTTTCGCAAGGGAGCATTGCGTTCAGCATCGTTCGAACCTCCCTGCCGTAAAATAGGCGAAACGGCGTGAGGCTTGTCGTCTCTTGGACTGCCGTATTGTACGCGAATGTCACGTATGGTAGGATAGCATCCCAAGTCTTGGGCTGGGTGTCGACGTACATCGCCCGCATGTCCGCAATGGTCTTATTAAGCCTATCCGTCAGCCCGTTGGTCTGCGGATGGTAAGCAGTAGCTCTTCGATGCGCCGTACCGCTGAGATGAAAAACTTCGGCCATCATTTGTGAAGTAAAGGCAGTCCCTCTCTCAGTAATAATACAGGTCAGAGCATCGTGCCGCAGCATGATCTGGTGTACAAAGAAATGGGCAACTTCAGATGCTGTACCACTTGGTAAGGCTTTGGTCTCGGCATATCGAGTCAGGTAGTCTGTGGCGATGATTATCCAGTGGTTGCCCCTGGAGGATCGAGGGAAAGGACCGAGAAGGTCCATGCCGACTTGATCAAACGGTGCGCGTGGTGGTATTATGGGCACGAGGAGGCCTGCAGGCTTTGATTGCGGAACCTTCCGACGCTGACATTGCCGACAGCTATTAACATAGCGCTTAACAACAGTGGCAAGGCTGGGCCTAGTAGAATGTCTTTCGTATTCTAGCAAGTGTGCGAGTATAGCCCAAGTGGCCAGAAGTTGGTTCATCGTGGCACGCGGAAAGGATTTACTCTCGCAGAGCTGCGGGTACCACGAGGAGGTAAGCTCTCGACTCGGATCTAGAGCTGTGCTTTTAGAGTACACCACTTCTCAGGCAGAAAGTTGAGGGGCTCCGAAAAAAGCACTTAGGTACTGTGACTGGCTGACCTTCTAAATAATCGATCAGGGCTCGTAACTCTGGATCAGCACGCTGCTGATGAGACATATCTGAAGCATCAACAGCTCCGAGAAAACTGCCAGATTCACCCGTGTGTGGTGAAGCAAGCTCTACGGGCGCACGAGAGAGCGCGTCAGCATCTTCATGTTTATGTCCGGACTTATAGACTATAGTGACGTCAAACTCCTGTAGGCGGAGGCTCCATCGCGCTAGGCGGCCGCATGGGTCACGCAGGTTGGCCAGCCAACACAAGGAATGGTGGTCAGTGACAACTTTAAATGGGCGACCATCAAGGTAGGGGCGAAATTTTGCAGCAGCCCAAATAATGGCGAGCCATTCCTTCTCAGTAGCTGAATAGTTCATCTCGGCGCGGCATAAAGTACGGCTGGCATAGGCGACGACTCGTTCCACACCCTCTTGACGTTGCACGAGAAACGCCCCAAGACCAATGTTACTGGCCTCAGTGTGGATTTCTGTCTCACCGTGCTCATCGGAATGGGCTAGAATAGGCGGCGATTGGAGACGGAGACGCAACTCGGTAAAAGCAGCTTCTTGCTCGTGACTCCAAACAAAAGGGGTGTCTCCCCGGGTGAGCCGAGTCAGCGGTTCAGCAAGATCATCGATAAAACAGAGGTAATAACTGCACAAGCCGAGAAATCTGCAAACAGCTTTCTTGTCACGTGGAATCGGAAATTCTGCAATAGCAGTAAGCTTGTCAGGGTCAGGCTTCACCGGCAGCGCTCACGACATGACCGAGGAATTTAAGCTCTCGGTAGCCAAAGTGACATTTCTGTGGCTTAACTGTCAAGTTAGCGGATCGAAGGGCTTCAAGTACTGACCGCAGGCGCTGAAGATGTTGTGCAAACGATTCTGCGAAGACCACCACGTCATCTAGGTAGACTAGGCAACACTGCCATTTAAGCCCGGCGAGGACAGTGTCGATCATCCGCTGAAATGTGGCCGGCGCGGAACAAAGTCCGAAAGGTAGAACTTTAAATTCATACAGTCCGTCGGGTGTGATAAAGGCCGTCTTTTCACGATCTCGCTCATCTACCCCAATCTGCCAGTAGCCACTTTTCAGATCGATTGACGAAAAGTACTTCGCACGCTGAAGGCGGTCGAGAGAGTCGTCAATCCCCTGCAAGGGGTAAACATCCTTCTTGGTTACGGCGTTCAGCTTGCGGTAATCGACGCAGAAACGTAACGTGCCGTCTTTATTTTTAACTAGAACGACTGGGGAGGACCATGGGCTATTTGAAGGCTGGATAACATCATCTTCTAGCATTTGTTTAACTTGTGACTTAATAACTTCGCGCTCGGTCGAAGAGACGCGGTAGGGGTGCTGGTGAATTGGGCGCACATCATCGAACGTCACGATCTGGTGCTTGGCAATAGGAGTCTGATGTACGTTTGACGATGATGCAAAACACTCTCTGAATTCGAATAACAATGAAAACAGCTGTTCATGTTGGCTCATCGATAGCTATGAGCTAATATCGAGGTTGTCGAGGGATGTGGGCGGCGGCACGGTTTCTGTGGACAAGCACTCGGAGACTTCAGATATGCGTTCCGCGAAAGCTACGGAAGTATTCCGAAAAAGGTGTGGATACTCGTGCGAAAAATTGGTAACAAGTACCTTGGATTGACCACAGTTAAGATGCATCAAACTGCGATCCACGCAGACTCCCTGCGTCAACAGTAACGAGAGGTTAGTTTCGGCTATTGCATCACCATCGTGAAGTGCATTGCATTTGACATTAACGAAGGTGCTGGTTCGGGGTGGCAGCGTGACACTGTCCGCATAAAGTCGAAGCATATTGAGTGGTCGCTGTGTACTGCTGAGGGCCACTGCTTTCTCAGTAGAAAACGAGACCTTAAATCCCGGGGGCAGTAATTGCGCCATATTAACGAAGCAAAAATACGCCCAGAATTAGGTCACGTGAGCAGCTTTTCAGAACGTGGCAGCTTACCACAAATGTCGACTCTTGAATTTGAATTCTGGCCGTGCACATGCCTAGAGGAGTAACTAGATGACCACCCGCAGTGCGAACGTGTGTGCCAGCCCACGGAGTCAAAACCTTCTTGAGAATCGCGGCAAACTGGCTGCTCAAAATAGAATAATCAGCGCCAGTATCCAACAAAGCTCGAACATGGCGACAATCCAGTGTAACTGGTATGTCCAACGACAGCTGCTCGCAAATATCAGGCTTCTGAGTGTTTGAGTGCTCTGCGTCGGTTTACGCGGTATGCTTCACCTGCAATTCTTCGTTGTTGCGGTGTCCGTTCCACCGGCAATTCGTCATCGTTGCGGCTGCGTTGTCGCGTCATCTGTTCCACCGGCAATTCGTCGTTGTTGCGGGTGCATTGTTGCGTCGTCTGTTTCACCGGCAATTCGTCGCTGTTGCGGGTGCGTCGTGATGGAGTCGAGGTAGCGTTACAATCGGCAACCGCGGACTTTTCCATTGTCGATTCGTAGTCTTTACGTGTCCGCGTCGATGGGGAGTCTCCCGCGCAGCGATGTCCAGCGAGCCTACCCCCGAAAGTCGCTGGTTTCAGTTTTCTCGCTGGGGGCTGGGAAATTGGCCCTGCGCTGCCCATGAGGACCTCGTAGCAGATGGCGAAGGGCGAGGCCTGGGCGACGGTATCGAGATTGCCGCAGACGAGACGGAAAACCACGGCGCTGGTCATTGACGAAATCTTCAACGACTCGGGGCCGTTCGCCGTAGCGAGGCCGCGGAGAATCGGCAGAAAAACCTTCGAGGCCAGTCGACGGTAGGGACAGCGCCGAGAGACATGACCTGGTTCGCCCCAGTGAAAGCGTAAAGGCCGTCGGTCGGGGGTACGCCACTCGTCTGCTTTCCGTCTAGACGGTCGGGAATCCGTTACGTTCTGGATCACGGGGGCCGGTGTTGTTGGTGCAGCTACGTTAGCAGGAATGAGGGTCGGCGACTGGGATGGAGAGTATTGTAGAACCTCGGCGTATGTGGGACGCTGACACTCAGGTGGCGAAAGAGGAGGAGCAGGGTGAGGTTCACCGCTTGTAAACGGAGGCCGGAGCGCTTGCTGCACGTCGTCGCGGACAACGCTCGCAATAGGGGTAGACGCTAGTTGAGGTGCGCCATGCAGCAGTCGGAGTCCGTCGGGCACAATCGAACGTACGAGCTCCCGTAGCGCCAATGCGTCCATGCCTTGCGATGGTAACTCGGCGCTACGGGAGCTCGTACGTTCGATTATGCGCGACGAACTCAGACTGCTGTATGCAATATTATTACCCCTCACAAGCAACTAGACTTAAATTAGAAGTTTAGGATCAGTTTCAGTGAAACCTAGTTCCCTTGGCAGCAAGCCCTAGCACTCTAGGTAGTTTGTCGAATATCTGGCAGAGATACCGAGCCTCAATGCGCATGGCAGAACAGCCACGCTTCATACTATAACGGCGTGGGATTGAATAATTTCGCAGACGCATCTTGAAGTGATAAGGTCAGGAAAGGCGGCACAGTCACGCCGCGAGGGCCTTCGAGTGATCGTGTTAGCGCAGCTCCAAAGAGGCCTTCTAAATCAGGGTATGAATCTGTGGAGCAGGTTCTAAGCAGAGACACAATCGGTCTTTTCACATCCTTGGCGAGTAATGAGCTATATTTACCAACTTGTTAGCTCGAGGGGCGTGCACATAGCAAACGTGGTGTTACCACAGCACATAAGGTCTAGGTGCTGCAACCGGAACTCTTCATTATCAAAAGTTTCAGGGGCAAATTATATCCCTCGACCAAAGTGATTAAAATGATTTGAAGTTTGTAAAACTACTATGTGCAAGAATGAAAACATTCCCAAACATAAAATGGCGAATGTCAACATATCAAAATCTTTCGACACCGCACCATCACCACAGTTTTAATAAATAAGCGATCAAAAATCAAATCAAATAAATAAGCGATCAAGGTATTGCGGGCCGTCATCCTTCGCGGTTTCTCGAGAATTGAGTGGCTATGACACGTGAGCTTATCGAACTGAATGACGGTTTTGCGACTGTTTTCCTGAAGAATTTCAGCAATGAAGTTCTGCCCCTAGCCAAGGGAACGGCTGTCGCCTTTTTTCCGATGTCAATGGGGTGCTAAATATGTGCCCTGTGGAGATGAGTCTTCGCGACCATGCCGCACCATGTAACGCCCTTCAGAAGGTTAAATTGAAACAGGGCTTGTCACGTCATCAGCAAAACCTTCTGTCGCCCCTTCTAGTTGATTTCAAAGATTGCTTCGCATCGAACTCCAAGGTCGGACGTACGCCGGTAGCCAAGCATTGCATCATCATCGATTCGGCCTCGCCGCTAGTTTGCCAGCGACCATGACGTGTTTTGCATAAATAGAGCGAGGCTATAACACAAGTCGAAGAAATGCTTGAAAACAATGTTATAAAGCCGTCAACAAGTCCGTAGTTGTCGTCGGTGGTCCTGGTCAAAAAGTGACAACACATTTCTGTTATGTGTCGATTACCGGAGACTGAATAATGTTACTAAAATGGACCTATACCCACTCCCCAGGATTGATGATGCGCTTGACCGACTTTGCGACTCCAGGTTATTGTTGTTTTCCTTACTTAGATCTGGAAAGTGGATATTGGCAGATAGACGTGAACAAGCGAGACCACGAGAAAAAGGCCTTCGTGACACCCGATGGTCTATACAAAATTAAGGTGCTCCCGTTCGGGCTTTGCTCCGTCCGGCCGCGTTTCAACGCATGATGGACACTGTTTAGCTGATCTTAAGTGGCTGTAGTGCATTGTTTACTTGAACTACGCTTACGTGAACTACAGCGATAGGCCTTCGCCGCTACCACTTAACACTCCACTACGTACATTTAGGCGTTTACACAGTCATATCAGTTTCTCGCGCATCTTTGGACGAACAAAAGCCTTCAATTCATCCGCATTTCCTCGCGCAATGTCACTCTGGAATGACCTACCCGAATAAATTGTTTCATTAACTGATCTTGTTGCATTCCGTAAACACGGGCACAGCTTGTGTTGTTAGATAACCGCTTCGCATTTCTCTACGTTTGTTGTTATATTCTGTATGCATTTCGTGTATTTTATTCCGTGTAACCATGGTTACATCGCACTATATTTTGGATGTGTGTTTTGATTTAACATCGCGCATTGCTTGTTCTTTCACCCATTAATAATGAAAGTCTTTTCTTATTTTAACCCCCCTTACTCAATACCCTTCGGGGCCTATACGGTTCAATAAATATAATATAGAAATCAATACATACTTGTCTCATCTATGGGATTCTCTTCTTTCTTGGCATAGTTAAGGCTGCCTATGGGAAGAAAATAAGCGTTCTGTAAGCTGTAACATCAAGGGTATGACGTGCACGTTTCATACACACACAACACGTTTTCCTCCTTTTTATTTTTTTCTCTGAGAGCCTGTTGGGCAATGACATCATTGGTAAGCTCGTACTGAAATGTAACGCATCCCAGCGTGCGTTCTGAGTAATACGTTTGCATTCGATGAAATTTAGTTACGGGTCAACACGAGAGGGTTCGCACGCAAGGAAGATGTTTTTAATCTTTTATCTCTTCAACTTTTTATACACTGATACTTATCATCAGCAAAGATTGCCTTTCATTGTGATCCTTTTTACATCTTTTACCATGTTTTTTTTTTAATGTTTTGTGTTTCAAATATTATATTTCTTTGATCGGTTGCATTTTGAAGTCCTAATTTATTTTCATCAGCATTGGATCCTGAATAAAGTATTTTGACACTTTTCGTTTCTATCTTTCTATCTTTAATTTTGAATTAAGCCGAAACAAAATTATGAAATAAATATTTCAAATGTTTCTAATTAGGACCAGGAACCACTGGCGTTTTGTTCCGAGCATTTTGACACCTTTAGGGCTCCATTTCGTATCTCGTTTTTGTAATTTTTGAATAAATCGTTCGAATACGTACTAAATAATGGCCATCCGCAAAATATTATTATATATCTAGGTTCATATACTGTGACGTAGTGATGACAACGCCGTTTGGTAACAAATGAGAAGGCTTGAACTTCACTTGAATAAACTCTTTATTGGGCCGATTTGCGCCCGCAAAAGAACTATGCAATCGGAGGCAGCGATAGCAACAATCGTACTAGGCGGTCGGCGAGCAAAGAATGCCCATTTCACTCACCAGGGGTCAATTTAACAACGTCGTAGAAACATCTCGATAAAACCTGCGGAAAGTGACTAGCATACTAGGGAACATGGCAGAAATGCGAGCGCGTGGCTGGGATCATTCTAGGTATACCTCGAATCATCTGCCGCAACAAAGACAATCATGAGGCCGCGTCTCGTGAAGACAATCGTGAAAAACAAAGAATACAAAAATGATTCGCGCACTAGATTCACAATTATATGACCGCATACTTGCGGCTGTCAAAAAAGAACAAATAAACATTTGAATGGCTCGCGGCATTATTCCCTTCTTAAAAAAAACATTGTCTAGATGTTCCAAAAGAAACAAAGCAGCTTAAACATCAGCATTACAAAGTGTAAACACCACGGATTCTTTAATGCGCGTAATTTGGCTTCACATGAACAACATGTACACTTTTTGGGCGTGCGTGTCGCCATTCTGATGCTTTAGTACCATCGGGAATGACTTCATAGTCGAGTTGTCCGACGCAGTGAGGGATTTTGTACGGCCCAAAGTATTGACAAAACAACTTTTCACCAAGAGCGCGACGGCGAATCGGCATGCATACCCAGACTTGGTCTCTAGCTTTGCATTCTGCGTGACGGCATGGCCGGTTGTATCGTCGGGCGTCGGTACTTTGTTGGTCCTTAATGCACAGCCGTACATGTCGTCGAGCATCCTCTAGGTAGGCGGCGACGTCTGGGTTCTCCTCGTCTGTTACGTGCGGCAGCATTGCATCGAGTGTGGTTGTTGGATCCCTGCCATACACAAGCTGGAACGGGGTTGCCCTGGTCGTCTCCTGGATGGCTGTGTTATATGCGAAGATCACGTACGGCCACATGGCGTCCCAGGTCTTGTGTTCGGCTTCGACGTACATAGCAAGCATGTCCACAATCATTTTATTAGGATGAGGAGGAAAGGGAGGGAGCTAACCCGTAAAAAAAACCGGTTTGCTACCCTGCACTGCGGGAAAGGGATGAGTGGATATAAGAGTTGTGAGAGAGGGATGGGTGAAGTTAGTATTGTCAAATCATAGACTTATCACATCACATCGGGCAACTGTTTATATAACGGAACATAACAGCAAACTCGTAGTCTTTCGATTAGGCCTGTGCTTTTCATAAAGTGGAGCAGTGCCTGGGAGGCCTTCACTGTAGAAGATCGCCATGTGCAGGGACCTAAAATCTTGATTTCAGTCAATGGGCGTCCATCTAGATGCTCCAGTGCACGACATAGATGCTGTCTTTCCTCACTGTATATAGGGCACTCGCAAAAGAATGTGTCCTATACACTTGTCGCACCCACAGTTTGGACATGCAAGGCTGTTGGCCATGCTGATTATAAAAGAATACGAGTTTGTGAATGCTACACCAACCCACAGGCGGCACAGCAAAGTTTTTTCGCGTCGGGGTAGGCTAGGTGGAAGCCGGATCTTTTGGTCAGGGTCCAGGGATTTTAGGCGGCAGTTCGCAAGCTAGCCAGAATTGCACAAGGAAAGCGTGTGTTCCCGCGAAAGTGCGCGAAGCCTGCCCGCTGCGTCTGCCCTGGAAAAGGGAATCAACACACAATCGCCGTCTTGGTGGGCTGTTCGTAGGACCTCGTGCGCCCGAAGATTACCCGCTATGCCGTGTCCTGGAAGCCATTGGAAGATGTTGTCATGTCCTCCATTAATTGCACAGTGATGCATTTGTCGTATTTCCGCAACAAGTTGTTCATGGGCACCACGGCGAAGAGCCGCTTTTAAGGCTTGTAGGGCTGCTTTTGAATCTGTGAAAATAGACCACTGCTGAGGGCTCTGTTGACTGATATGCCTATTTGTGACATGAAGAGCGGTTAGCTCTGCAGCTGTTGAAGAAGTCTGGTGAATTGTCCTTTTATTTCCGTATTAATTGAGGGTATGACCATGGAGTCTGAAGAACTCACGGCATTCACTGAACCATCGGTGTAGACATGCAAACGATTTGCATGATGCACATGGAAGTATCAAGAGGGATCTGTTTTAGTTATCTCGGTGATAGCTCAACCTTCTTCCTGATGCCGGGTATTGAAAGAAGCACGTGTGGTTTATGTAGGCTCCATAGTGGAGAGGACGGTCAAGATGCGGGTGTAAACTGGGACGGCAAAATAGCGCGATGCGCATGAACGGTCTCTGTAAACTATGTACGGGGCCTGGTAATAGGAAGACTGGCCATATGATAACAGGGAACCCGGGAGATGTGTCAGAAATGTGCCCTAAGGGCGTCAACTGTTAGGTAGGGAGATATGGGATGCCTCTGTGCAATTAAAATGGTAGCAGCCGTAGAGGCACATTTCGGCAATCCCAAGCTGGTTCGCAGAGCTTGAGCCTGAACGCTCTCTAGAATTCCTAAGTTCGTTTTCATGGTATTTCCAAGTGCAGGTAAGCTGTACCGAAGAAATCCCATACATAATGCATGGTATAGTTGACGCATCGACCGCAGGGACGCTCCTTATGTCTTTCCCCAATAAAGGCAAGTACGTGAGCAATTGCTGTCAGCCTGTTTTTTATGAATGATATATGGGGACTCCACGAAAGATTTCGGTCGATGATCACTGCAACAAAGCGAACGCTGCTTTTTTAGGGTATTGCTTTTCCATCAATGCGTACGGTGCAAGGTGACATGTTCTTGCACGTCACTGCGTGGGACCGATTACCCTGGACCAGCAGAGAGAGGAAAGGGATAAAGGGGTGGCGCATCGGTAGCCGCGGGAAAAGCACTCCCTTCAAATGTGGCTGGCACAATCCCCGCAACCGCCCCCCTCTCAACTCCCGACCCGAGTTCCGGCAACAGCCGAAGCATGTCTGACTCCGAGTCGGCGTCCAATGAGCAGGCTTGTCGCCTGGCTCTGGTGGGATGCCCGCTCAGCTGATCATGAGAACAGCGCCTCAGGTACAGTCATCAGCTCCGCTCAGCTGGTCCGTCAGGCGGCAGGGAAGCATCAGGCGTGGTGGGACTGTTCCGTCTGGTCCCTCTCCGACAGCGGCCATGTCTTCCGGGTTACAGAGCAGCTGTGGGTTCGGCCGCTGATACTCCCGGAAGCAGCCCGGAGCTACTCTTAGACCTCGCTGTCGACCTCTCTCCAGGTGGTGCCGTGCTGGATTCTCTGGGACCCTTTCCCAGCAGGCGTTTTCGCCCCGCACACACCTTTTTCCCTGCGGCCCGCACGCCAAGCGCAGGTAGCGGGCTCGAAATCAGCCTCTTTGAAGACGGCCATCATCGCCGCCCTGGTCAGGCTGGGTCAGAAACCGCGACAAGCAAGTGGGGTGCCCCCGTTCAAGTGGCCGCTCCTTGAACTATGCGCCAGGTGCGGTTTCCGCGCCCCAGCGACGATGTTCCTCTGGCTGCTTCAAAACCTTATAAGAATGCATTCTGAAAGAAGCAAATACGTTAGACGAAGTAGTACACTACCTTGATCTTAGGTTATAGCGCCGGTTTCGAAACGGGTTGCTGCCTTTACGCTTTTACTTGGGGGGAAATGGCTACATCGTCTTGAGCTTCCGCCGCTTTGCACTAATCGTCTTAGCGAAGGTGGTAAGCCTTCAGGTCTGCAACGTGGGCCATACCTGTGGTTTCACAGCTCGTCAACAACCGCAGCTTGTAGGTGATCGGCGTAGTCTGTGCTGTAAATTCGTATGGTGCAGCCTACTTGTGCGCTAGGGACACAGCGAAACCATGCGCTGCGTTACTAAGCAGGTGCGTTCACTTCAGCACCAATTCGCTCGTGGTGAAAACGACTTGACGACGACCTTTATTGTACTGATCCGCCTGATCCATGCGCGCGACATCCAGGTTTTCCAGAGCCGCATGCTGCACCGTCTCAAGGCGCTCGCGGAGCTTTGGCGTGTACTGCGTAAGCGAAGGGGGCGCGCGCCCCGCCACATCAAGTAGAGTATTCTCCTGCGGAAACACGATCTCTTTTCCAAACTTCAAGCAAGCGGGTGTCATACCCACCGATGTGCTCGCAGTTGTTCTAGTGGCGAACGCCAGTTCGGACAGGCAGCCGTACCAATCTCCGTGCAGCTTGATCGTCGTGATAGCATACTTAAAACATTCCGATTTATTCTCCGGTTACGTTGCTCTCAGCGTGGTGACTCGTTTTCCTGTGGCGGATTTGAAGCACCGACAGGAATGCGCGAAGACAGCTTGTGAAATATGAAGCATTGTCTGTGATCTGGTTGGAAGGGAAACCGGAACGAGTCTCCAACAGATTCTCCCAAATTCGTTCCCCTAAGGAGCTCTCTAAGGGAGAATACCTCAACACACTTGAATAGTGGTCCGTTATTACCAGGATATATTCGTTTCCGCGCGCGAACCAAGGGAGGGGTACCACGATATCATACGCGACCACTTGCCATGGGTAGTTGCTAATTACCGGCTTCATCATCACAGCTGGCTTCCTCGCCAGAGGCTTGGCTACCTGCAAATAGGACATGTAAGAGTGTATCCGAGCACATCCTTTCTCATATCTCGCTAGGCTACGACACGGCATAACTTATTGTCAGTCTTACTGCCGCTGCCATAGCTTGCCAGTGCTGAGTCATGGAAGTACCAGAGGAATCGTTTCCGAAACTTCCGCGGGACCATGTCTCGGAAACGGGATGTAATCGCCTCTTCCTCATCATGTTGGGGGATATAGCGGAGCAGTAAGCCATCATCGCCTAGCAGATACGTGTCCCACGTGCGCTCAGCCTTCTCGGTGCGACCTGCATTACTCGCAAGCTCTGTCAGCACCCGCTGCCATAGACCGTCTGCTTTCTGGGCCTCAATCAGCTCTTCCCTGCTGACCGCTACTCCCCAACACAGATTTCTCTCTATTTCGCTCATTATCAGGCGAGCAGTCGCCGCCATCAGCTGCTGTGCATTCTCTCTCTCGCATCATAGCGCGGGACCTCTGTCTACCTCATTTCTCTCTTTAACTAAGCAGGGTGCGCGTCCGCCCTCTCCTCGTCTCCAATAGTGACAACGCCGCTTTCAGGAGTGCTGGACTGCACCTCTGACGCGCTTCCGCCAGCTTTTCAAGGAGAGCGGGATAAAGCATCGGCCACCTTATTCATGCTGCTCCGGCGGTACTCAATGGCGTACGCGTACCATTGCAACGTAAGCGCCCATCTCGCGAGTCTGCGTGTAGGGTTTTTCGGCCTCTTTATCCACGAAAGTGCCTATTGATCTGTCTGAACGGTGAAAACCGCTCCGTCTACGTACACGTCGATTTTTGACAATGCGAACATTATCACCAGGAATTCGTTTTCGGTCAAGGAGTAATTCTGCTTCGCCGACGTGAGCTTGTGGCTAGCGAGTGCGACAGGGCCAAGCTGCCATCGTGTTCCCTCAAAAAGATAGCTCCAACACTTTCATCATTAGTATCTGTCTGCGAGACAAACTACTTCTTCAGGTCGGGGAAGCGCAAATTAGCGGTATGCGCCATCGCGCGAGCCAAGGTAACAAATGCGTGTTTATGTTCCTTGCCCCAGACCCACTTCGAGTCTTTACGTAACAGCAAATTCAATGGCTTTGTGAGATCTGAACAGCTAGGGATGAATTGCCTGTAGAAAGCAACAATTCCCAAAAACCTCTTCAAGCTTTTTACGTTCATCGGAACCACGTAGTGTTCAGAATTGCCTGCGGTTTGTCATCGTCCGCTCAAAAAGTGCTATAATCAACCACAAAGCCCGAGAGGTTCACTCTCTTTGATGCCAACCGCACTTTGTTTGAGTTGATTGTTAGACCCGCACGTGTCATTCTTCCAGGAACGGAATTCAGGTGAAAGGATCTCTTCGAAAGACTCTGAGAATATCACGACGTCGTCGAGGTACGCCATCGCGTAATTTAACCTTGCATCGTCCAGATCAATGTTCATCAATCGCATGAACGCGGTTGGGGTATTAGACAAACCAAACAGCAGTACAGTAAATTCAAAGAGCCCGCGGTGGCAGGTGAATTAGGTTTTCTGAATGTCACCTTCCGCCACCTCAATCTGCAGGTACCCTCTGCTTGCATCCAGAACTGAGAAGAACATTGCGTTCCCTAACGCGTACATCACAACCTCGATCTACTGGAAAGGGCACACAACCGTAAGCTTCAGTGAGTTGAGCTTTCAATAATCAACACACAACCTGACCGAACCATCATTCTTCGTCGTTAGAACCCCTGGGGATAAATACGGAAGCGAACCTACGGGACACAGGCAAAAATGAGAGCCTATGTGCGAGGAAACTAAGCAGTTCATAGATGTAGGCAGGTCATGGAAAATGAAAAGAAGCGATTCTTTCGGATTCGGGCCTAAACCATCCGTGCTGTCGATATGCATATGGACGTTGATTGATTTTGATGTGCATCGATATTTATTTCTATTGAGCTTAATACCGGCGCCGGAGATCACAATTAAGAATTGGGGCTAGTTCCTGCGTTTCGCGAAGTCAAATGAAGAAATCCTGTCTTCTACGTTAGTGCGTTTCTCGACATACAATAAGTGCTGTCTCCACCAGGAATCGAACCTCCATCCTTTCGTTTCCCAGCCTAGCGCTTTAACGAGCTGCGCCATGCCTGGGATCGTGAAACGGACACCATAATTTTCCTTGTCTGCCGTGAAGATGATAGCAGCGATAACAACGACACTACATTTAGTAATGATGAGAATGATGGTATTAGCAATGATAAAGATGTTACACTTAGTTGATATGAGAGCGACGTGATGCACCATGTGCCCCAGCAACGCTTAAGCTTTCGCATTTATGCAGTGTAGATTCCTCAGTGCTGTCGGAAAATTAGAACGTAGCTTTTTGGGGCCCGTTCTTGCGTTTCGTGCCGCCGCTAGTGGCGACGTACTCGTCCCTCGTAACCAATTCCACATCCGAGGCGAGTTTCGCGTGGGCATAATTTCGTCGCAGCTATAAAATAACTGGTTGGTATATCGGAAAAAGAATAGTACCATATCCTACAGCGTCAAGAAAAGATGCGCAAAAGACAAAATGGCTGATCCGGTTTGATTAAATCATTGTTCTGATCCATAACAATAACAAATGGTTCACAGAAAAGGGAAGGAGCAGTGTCTATTACACCTGTTGTGGGATAACCTTAAGCACGCCATAAAGAAAGGGAGGGAGATTGGAGTGAAAGACGTGCCATAGGGGAGGACTCCGTAGTAATTTAGACCACCTGGAGATCTTTAACGTACACTGACAACACGCACAGCACAGGGACACCTATTCGTTTCACTTCCATCGAAAATTACAGCCAGTTATGTGGCTTACAAGAAAGGAAACACAGTATTTGTCACTCGCAGAAGAAAAGCCAGTTAGAGGAGGAGGAGGAGGAACAAACAACTTTATTTAAAGCATTACTAAGCATCAAAAATGTCCTTAGCCAGGGTCACCAAGGCCAATTGATCGTTCAGCTGATCAGAGGTTAAACAAGTCCACCATGGTGGGGGACGAGGGTGTGGAAAGTATGGTGATTGAATTGCGACAGGGTATGACAACATGCAATGTTCAAAGTTTGCATAGTGTGCAGAACAATTTGGGCACGCGGGGGAATCTCTAATTTGGTATAGAAACGATTGGGCAAGAGTAAGAAGGGTATTTATTTATATGCGTCTAAAAATGCGTATTTTCGTGGTAGTGAGATATTTATCAGGAAGGGTAAGTGTATGAAGAGGATTATATATTCATGTTATATTGAATGTTGATTTTTTGAATTGAATAGTAGTGTCCGACGTGGGTGGATAATGCCAGGGAATCTCAGGCGCCCGGTGTTGAAGTTCGCGGGCGAGGCGATGCACTACCTCATTGCCTGGGATTCCAGCATGATAAGGAATCCATCTCAGAGTGACAGTTTTGGGGCGTAGTTTGGTGAGAGCTCTGTGTAGATCATCCTGCAGTTACTCAGGAATGCGACCTGTATAAACAGCCCGTATAGCCTGGCGACTAGTGGCAGGGTCTCGAGAGTTGCTGCAGGAAGAGGACAATGAAAGGACCGAAAGTATGCATCACTACCCCACTGCAGCTCTCAATTGAGTAAGAAGCCGCTCCAACGCTAGTTTGTAATGCATCTCTGTAGACGATTGTGTAATCAGTAGGGGAAACATGATTGAAAACGTGAGCGGAACGTCTGCCTATGTTAATATTGGGTAGAACGTTTTTTAGGATGATGGTTAGTCTGAGGTTATCTGGGAACGATGAAGGAAGGTGCAGCTTGCTATTTTTTCGCGACTGAATGGCCGCGTTCAATATCCAAGATTCTGTATGTGATCCTTTCCCCTCACACGTTGTACTTCTCATGCGCTATTCTGTCACCCATCCTTATTACCCTCTAAATAGCTCCCCTACATCGTATTCTATTGTCTGTACCAAGCTAAAACATACATTTTATGCAGACGCCCTTACTCTATGGCGCACTTGTGTTTGTCCTGGAGCAGTAGAGGAGACCCTACAGCAAGGTATTGATGCAGGCGTTAGTTATGTAATAAAGTAGGGCTGAACTGCATGGGCTGCATGAACTCGCTATCAACGTCAACATAACCAGCTAATCAATCTCACACTGGCAGGTCGCCCCATTCCTCGCGTATCGTCCTGCCGGTCCTTGGATTTACAATAATAATATTACTTTTTTTCCCTTACTACAAGGAAAGGAAAGGGGCAGCCGCTCCTTTCAAATTTTACATCGATTTCATATCGATTTACATACCACCGTTAAATTTTGCAATCAGCTTACACATCTAGGTAACCTAATTGTCAATAAGGACACCGGGCTAAGTGAGGGGCTAGTCAGACAGCTTTTCCAAGCATTAGCAGTCAGAAACATTTCATACACGATTCCCTACCTTACTTTGCCTTATATGATTTGTGCTTAGTAGTTCTTATAATTGCCTCTGCTTTGCGATATATTGTTTATAGATTTGTATAATTAGCACTGTTTTCCTGTACTTGCGCTTGTGATTTTGTTTTTTACCCACTTTGCGGATATCTTTGTATTTGTCCCCCCTTACACAGTGCCTCTCTGGAGGCCTGTAAGGTATACGTAAATAAATAAATAAATAAATAAATAAATAAATAAATATAACCTGTCGCCAAATACATCAGATTGTGGTTGTGCTTTGTATATTCTACAAGGCTGCCTTTAACATTTTTGAACATACGTTCACGGTGCGCCTATACTCTATAGGACTGTTCTTGCCCCTGCGGGACATCATACAACAACATCGAGAACGGAAAAACGCACGCTTTTCTAGCGCAAAGCGACGATATTGGATACTCCAGCTAGTATGAATGGTAGAAGAAAACGCCGGCAGCCGAAGCGAATGGACGCGCTTCACATGGGCTCCGTGATTTTTGGCCTTTTGTGGCAATATTTCTGTCTTAATTTCGTGACTTTTGTGCTCGTTCGACGGTGGAATGACAGAGGACTACGAGGACACTATTTTTTGGCTTTGTGTCCTTAACGCAGCACGAAGCTGAGTTGAGTCTAAAGGCACTATGCCTACCGCAGCCGACCGGGTCCGCTGCGTCTCGTGCTCAAGCTGTAAATCATGGTTACTGTGGAAAGAACAATGATTACACTCGAGAAATTTCAGTAGGAGGACAGTAGTTCATTATTAATTTAAACAGCGCGAACACGAAGACAAAGGACAAAGGATTTAAATTAATCATGAATATGTATCAACTCGCCCAGCAAAGTGCAAATATGGAATTACCTCAGAGGAGCGCTGCACAGGTTCCAGCTGCGCCGCAAAAAATACGAAGTCTGCGTTTACTGTGAGCGACTCGGGAATCGCTATGAATTGTGCTCGGATCCGACGAACACCAAGTGCCGTGGCTGCGGCCTCGAGAGTCTCATGTGAACACAGTTACAAGCTAAAATTTCAGCTGTGCTGCAAATACCACGCACTAGGCTACCCCAACTGTAGGAAACTTGTCCGCACTCCGTACAAAGTCAAGAACTGATACTGGGAAAAGATTTTCACGACTTGTGGGCGACATCAAAGACGAAAATGGGATTACAAAGGAAGAGAAGAGTTAAAATTCCGTGAGGTCTCTTTCCGGAAACTAGAAAAGAATCATGGCAGACTACCGCCGCCGCCCAGGGGGTTCTCCGGATGCCGTGCCATTAGCCAGTCCAGGGGACGCTGAGGCTCAATGAATCCTACCAGCCCATGAAGACGAGGTAGGAGCAAGAAGCATAAGGGTGAGCTTTACGGGCAAGGTTTCCCAGGAAAGTAATCGCAGAGATCAACAGGACGAGCAAATTAAGAAATTAAGGTAAACGGTCGAAAATGTATTAGCGATAGTAGACTCACAATGGTCCGAAATCCAAAACTTAAAGAAAACACCGAGTCATGCAACCTCAAAAACCCTTTAGACAAAGTGCTTCCCCAGCAGCAAGTAAAAAGCCGCAGGGAGGTGATAAGATGGTGACAGAGGCGTCCTTGCCGTGACCGGTTAACCGCAAAAACTCAAGACACTGACGATATTCAGGCTATGCAGGAAAACATGGCAGATTTCGGGCGGCTAGATGCAAAGTTTAATGAAAGTTATGTATCATATCAGCATTCAAACCTAAGCTATCATCGCGACAATTCAGAAACATACCGAGGAATGCTAAAGGTTACTGAATGAGATGGCCGCCATAAACTGCAAAATGATCAGACTTCATTGGCGATTGCTGTCCAGGAAACTGGGGGACACGCAAAACTGTCAGGCTATCACGCATTTTATAGTGGCAGAGGGGTGGGGGGGAAGGCAGTATATAATTTGAATCGTACTGATCGAAACAACTTTCTCTTGCGCCGTTTTCAGCACCGCTTCATGTGTGTGCTGATCATTTAGAAGAAATTCACAAATTTTAGCGAATGAAAGCAGCCACCGAGTATTGTTTTGGCAAAATTGAACTGATATTGACAATTGCTTAGAGAACAAGATGCACGTAAAATAACCGCGAATCGCCGTTGCAACCCCGGTTCGCCGAGCAATGCTAAAAGCGGCTAGGAACAGTCGGCGCTACTTGTGGAGGAAAAATATTCCGATTGAAAATAGTCGGCATACGCAAGTTTTATCGTGCTTATTATATTATGATATAGGCTTCCTACTGTGAAGCAGTGAGTGAACACAAATCTTTATTTCAGCATTAAGTCGCTGACCCGTTCCGTGTGCCGTCCGGCGAAATAGAATATAGGCCTAGGGACGGTAGGGCAAGCAGAGAGCAATACAGCTCGTCGCCCTGGGCGCCCGCTAGAGGTGCCGTTGCCGAAAGCTCAGCACTTGTGCAGGCATGCTACTCTTGCACGAGTAGAGCAGGCAGTTGTGATAATATTTGTCCTTTCTGGTAGAAAGCCAAGGAGTGCTACTCTACCTCACTGCTCCGCCGCCGGCCCCTTCGGTCTCGGCTGCCACGATCGACAACAACGCCGTCCGCCGATCATTGCCGCGCCGTCGACCGTAGCCTTCGAAAAGTTTGGCGAAAATATTGCCATAAAGCATAATTGTGGTTACAGTGAGCTGTCGCGCTTTCCATACGTTAGATCAGTTATACACTACGAGTGCAAAAGAATAACCGAAACGAGCTGAACAGCAGCGCCGCCTCTTACGTAAAAAAAAAAAAGTACAATGACGTCAGAAATACTTGAATAATGTTTTTTCCGGGAACCTGCGTCACAGTCAATGCACTAGCGATAGGTCCGGAATGCAAGAGCGAGCATTTTCACAAGCTTTAAAAATGAATTAAAATATTTTCTACGCTTCCCCTGAGTCTAACGCCTCACTGTGATGGTCTTAAACCACAAAGGAAGCACGTGACAAACTTTGCACAACTTTGTAACAAGGTGTCTCTACCTCTGTCACTTCATGCGTATGGAAATTGATGAAGCGCGTCATCCAGACCAGACTAATGAGATTCATGGATCAGGTCGATCAGTGGTCACATCAGATGGTCGGATTCAGACCTCACTTGTATATGCAGGACGTCGTGCTCCAAATTAAATATGACATAAGAGGTTTAAGGTCTAAATGTGCGAAAGTAATTTTGGGGCTACACCTCAGGAAGGCTTTTTACAGCGTAAAGCATGAGGTGGTTATGTAAGGGCTAAGATGATTGTTGTAGGTATCAGGACATATCGGTACATCAGAGACCTCCTGACGGGCGGAACGGCCTGAATGAATTGCCAAACAATGGAATGACCAGTAATAAAGCTAAGGAGTACGAGTATGGTCCAGGGATCGGTCCTCTACTCTTCAGCGTGGCTATTAAGGAACTTCATGATTTATTGAAAAAGCTTGAGGGATTAATATTTAGTATATATACGGATATCAATCTTTGGGTCAAACAGGGAAGTAATTCGGCCGCCAAGACCTGCTCCAAACCACCACAGACATTATAATTGATTACGCGGCGGAGAGAGGCCTAGCGTGCTCTCTGCAGAAGTACGAATTGTTTATATACCACCCGAAGCACGTAAGGTGCAAGACGTCGTCGGAGATCGAAATTAAAGGTACAATAAATAAGTACCAATAGTCGATTATTAATATACACAGCGCGAACACGAAGACAAAGGACAAGGTAAAAGAAAGCCACAATACAAGCGCTGTACTATGGCTTTCTTTTATCTTGTC
>JAJIZL010030284.1:98484-109270 GCA_023969395.1 Amblyomma maculatum
CCCCCCCCGAGGCTTCAAATTATCTCTCTGCTCAGCAACGCCGCATTGCGCCGCGAGCTGTTATTACAATGAAAGATTACATCGTCGCGTCCACAGCTGTTCGTGCATCCGAACACATACAAAGCTGCGTTGTATCAGGTGCACACCACTAAGTTGACGTGTGTTGTACGTCCGCAACGCACGCAAAACGAGGAACAGTGTACGCCGAAAACACCTTCCGTTGGCTTTGAATGCCTCCGGCTCCTTACGCTGACGTTACGACGGACGGAGAAGCGAGGTTTCTCCCTCCGCTTTCCTCTTCTGTAGCATTCGCACAGGGCGGAGGAAATTTGAACTGCGCGCTTTCAGTCGACGATTGCGCAGGTGTTTTATGCATAATCAAAAAAATAACTTCAAAGGCATGATCAACAAATAATCTACTTCAAAATCCAATAGTATTAGTGCTTTTGAAACCGCTGCAGTGTCCCTTTTTAAGGCATTCTGTACGAGGAGCAGTAGCTCTCTTCTGCTTTTCTTTATACAGGAAGAATAAAAGCAGTTACCGCTCCAGTTCTGATCCCGCGTCTGTCCTGACGACATAAACTAGGGCGAATAGTCTTAAAAGAGTACGTAGCACACACCAGGGCACCTTTGCCCGAAAGTTGGTTTCCGGCTCTCAACTGCTATAGCTGCCTAGCCTTTTGATGGCTGTTGATGTTGAGTAGCCATATTCTCTAACTGCCTCGTACCTCCTGGCCAATGGATAGGCTTTTCTATTTTCGTGGCCTTAACCGGCTGGGATTCACCGGAACCGCTGAACACATCATCGTCATCAGCAGCCGGACTATTGGCCTCGAGATCGAGCACAGTCGCCACCTTGCGGCAGCGGCGAAACCTACTCAGTGTGGATGCGTTTTGGCGTCGCGTGCCAGCCCGCAGCGGTTTGCGCACGCGCATGCGGCTTGTACGGGAGTGTTTTGTTTGTTTCATGGTTCCTGTGCACTTTTGCTTACCTATATGTCTCTCGCAAAATAAATATGAAGACTACTACCTCACGCTCCATAACAAAAAAAACTTGTCCGTATCGAGTATGTCATGCTGGATAAGGACATCATCCGTCGTGGACTTCGGCTCTTGAGATCCTTTGACACGCGGTGTCTCAAACGAAGCGGTACTGTCGTTAGGTCCGTATCAGAGCAAAACAGGTCGCTGCCGTCAATAAAAGCTAATGCAAACGCTCAGAAATCGCATATTCCCGTTTCTGTTTGGAATGCCGTAGATACTGAAACATATGCAACCGCAGACTGCTTTATAGCAGAATGCAGCTTGAACAGGCCACTCTATGCCTGCTATGCCTTCTGTATGCATGATAGATTTGTGTGAGTACTTTTTTTTTTTGCTTTTGAGCCTCTGTCCCGGTATCTCAGTGGTAAGGGCGCTCGTCGGCTAATTTCGAGAAGGGGGGATTCAATCACGACCGTTTTGAAACGCGCTCCTCCGCTGTGGGATTTGACTGCACATTAAACAATCTCGCGTGGTGGATGTGCTGGTAATAATGAAAAAAAAAAGAATGACACCGAAACCAGCCTCTGCAATCATCAGTCATTGCCGATGCGCTTTCATGCGTTAAACCCCGTGCCAATATGCTTCTTTTTTTTTCTTTTTTTTTTGCGGTTGAAGGCTTCTGCGCATCCGTAACAGTGGTAGCGAGCAAATTTTGCTTTAGAGAAATGCAGGAATGTTTGGGAAACGTCTTCGCTGCACATAACTGTTACACTAAATATTAGAAAATACACCTAGATCAATGTACTTTACTGGTAGCCTATTATAATCATTATAATCCCTTTTCGTCTAAGTGCTATCTTCCAAGCAATCTCGTCGTTTCTGACAAGGGGACTAAAACAGCTTCATGCAGGCTTAATTAGTGTCTAGTTCGGGAATACATCTTTATAGTCGCATGATAAGATGACCTCCATTTCTTTAGAAATAGTTTTATATCCGGCATCTGTTTTGGAATTAACCCTATTATTTTACTTTGCATAAGGTTTAGTCACTGCTCACTAATTAGTGACAAAGAAATCTTCAGCATTTAAAATTGCTTGCCAGAACATAACAATGCCCATGAGCACTTTATGACGATGTCTTCGAAGCGAGTGATTAGTAGCTTGCAGTTTAACGGTACTGAAAATTGCTTATTATCGTCAATTTTGTAGTTTGTAAAAGTTCTCGCACACGGTGAAATTTTTGGCATTGTAAAGCAAAATAATACACTATAATTTACCATTATATATCCACGTCGCACAGATCAGAAATCCATTATATTTTATTCGGTTTCAAGAGATCATTTAGTTAGTGGCGCATGCAGTAATACGCTATCACTTTCTATGACAGTGGCCGCAAAAAGCATCCGCGTCTGTGTGAGCTCGGAAAATTCAATCCACTCAGTGCTTTACACGTGAACAATCAGCTTTCCTGTATGGCGAGGTTTCCTTTACAGTGTCGGCGTGATCTCGTTTTTGGAGAATACTTGTGCGTGGTTGTCTAGCCAGAGTTGATGTGCACTCAGTCTAAAGCAACTCGCCATGCAATACGCCGTCAGTGCTACATTTGCCTGTTTAGTCCTCGACTCAAGTACAATGTAATGAACCAGGCTTTCTCGATTCATTCTAAAGTACTGCAGGTCAGAGCACGAGCCTTGTATCTGCGTGGGCTTGACACTAAATTCGCCCATTCTCACTCGCATGAGACACGCGCATTGATTAAAAGTCGATAAGAAAAACAAAGCTGTCATTAGGCGGCCCAAGTATAAGGCGGGAGAGCGTGGTACGGCGCAAGAAACGTGCAAAATAAATCTAGAAGACTGGTGGTCGCTTGCCTTGTTTTCTTAAAATCCGCGCTTCTTCTGCTGCATTGGCAAAATCCTTGTATTTTTTTCTGCAACATTGCAGAAAAACTGCAGAAGACACGTTTTCATCGCCAAAAAACTCGCCGTAAACTCGGAAACAGACCTACGCAGCGTACGTTTCTGCGAGCGCCGCCGGCTGCCGATCCACACTACCGGAGCGACGGTGGCGCCACCTCTAGGTCGATCTCGCGGCGAATACGAACTGCAGCGCGAACACCTCTCCAGTTTTCTTCTAGATAACCTGGTTCGGCTCTTGCTGCATCCACTTTACCTCTGCGAAATTAACCTCACCCACCCATATAATTTTCTGCCGACTCTTGCTGCGCTTTCCTTCCCTTTCATTTCAGTCAGTAACTCTCAGAGACTATCGAATAGCCTTTCATCGCACTATATATCCTGTCCATGCTCTTTTCTTTATACTTTCGACTAGAATGTCACTAACTTGAGTCATTTCTCTACATACTTTGCACGCTTCCTATCTCCTAAAGTACCCCAACCATTTTGCGTTCTATAGCCCTTTGCGTTGTCCACAACATAAGTAGAACCCTTTTCTTCAACCTCCATTTTCCAACTCCATACTGGAGTACCTACAGAATGAAACTATTACACTTTCCTATTCAGTGATACCGGTAAGCTGCTGCGAGAAGCTGCTGTCACCGGTAAGCTGCTGTAATGTGCGAGAACTTTCAAAATACGCTTCATCCTAGTCTTCTTCTTCTCGGTATTTACCTTTCGCGGTCCGAATCTGTGGTTACATTATGTCCTAAGTAGACATATTGGCCTACTACTTCTGCTGCTTTGCTACATATTCTAAATTGCAGTTTCTTTACTAGGCGGTACAATATTACCTATGTGTTCTGCTTACTATTGTTTAGGCCTATCTTTTGGCTTCTATTATTTGTTTGTTTCTGCTTCCATAGTGCATGGGGTTTCTGTATTTTCTGTGTAGACCGCATCATTTCCCTAATTTATTGTGTACTAGATGTTTGTTCTTATTTATGATGTTTCCCCCCTACAATAATGCCCCTGTGAGGGCGCCGTAGGTACTGTGTATAAATAAATAAATAAATTAGTTACAACACGTCCGCTGAATTACTTAACAAGGCAAACTCATTACCGAATCGCAGATTACTATAATATCCTTCATCTACCTTGATGCAAAACTGCTTCCATTCCATGTCTTCGAATACACCCTTTCAACGAGCTATAAATATGACTTGGGAGATAGTGCCTCCTTGCTTAACACCTTTCCTAATTGGAAATTTATCATGCTGAATACAAGTATCTGTTAATATCTAATCAGGTTGGACTTTTTGACAAAGGACCTTGAGTGTGCCTGTAGGCGACCGGGGACAAATACTGGTCTGCTGCTAATTTTTTTCAGTAATGCGATTATGTTTTAAATTGCATGCTAGACTGGCCCTTTGGAAAGCCACACCTAGGGTTTGGCGCAAGAAATGGGGCCCAAAAGGTTTTTGTAATCTCCTTGAATTCTTGTGTGAAATCCTTGCTGCCATTATCAATCACCAGATTGCCGGCACTCGATGCCTGGCGAAAGAACATTTCAGCTGCACTATACCAAGAGAAGTTTTGAATCACTGAAACGAAGGAAATATATTATTCATGCAAGCAATATAATATGCATGTCATGTAACGATGCGGCCTGGGTTGCGTGGCCGAGCCAGTTGCTTCGTGGCAATCACACCGTTTTGTAATCGAAGCCACATAATGAGGACTGCAGGGTTCAGCGCAATTGTGTGTGCATCCTCGGTATATGTATTCGTCTAAAAACGTGGTGGGTCCTGCAACCGCTGCGAGCGAACGATAAATGCTTATTATCTCTCACGCAGCTGTATACCGTCATCAAGGAGGAGGTTGACCGCCGGACAAAAGGGGGGGGGGGGGGGCAGAGCGTGGCGTTAACAAGTCATAGGGCGTCGACAACTCCACCTGATTTTGTGAATGACTTCAGCTGTAGAGCCAAACACAGCAAATGGGGCGGCCCCGTGTTTTACTATGCTGCCTTCGCAGGCTGGCAGGCAGCATAAAGTGGAAGAGAGCGCACGTCACAGCGGAAGCAATAGGCTCTCTGCTTGCAATGTTGTTTCGGTTGGCGAGGGCATATTTTTCTATATCTTGTATGGTTTGATTTTGTTTCTAGCCTGTTTGTCCCTTCAACCATAGAATATGCAGCTTCATGCTCCAAAACGAGATTGCGCCAGCACTGCCATTGCTGTTGTAGCGGCAGATTCTGCTCACGTAACAACATTACAAAAATGCGTTCTACCAGCGCATGCGTTCTCCGTCAAGCATGTTCAAATCAGAAGCTCGCTCGCTAGCGATTGTTACGAAGGGCTTCAGCGCCTGCTATTCCTCGCTTTTGCCAGCAGAGCCCTATTCAACCATACGAGATGCAGCTTTACGCTGTAAAATGCTCTTGTTGTGCGAGTGACCACAATATTCTTTGGCAGCAGCTTACAAGAAACTAAATGACAATATTTTCTACATGACAAACGTGTACTTACTCTCTGGCAGGTATGCTTCACAGAAGCAGTGATGCGGAGCATTTCGACCACAAAACACTCCCTCAACACCCCTGCGACGACATTCCTGGAAGCATTTGTTTTCGTCATGTGGGCAGCCATGCGATTCTGGAAGAAAACAGTTTAGGACCGAAATAGAACTCACGATCTCGTAAGACGCAGCCACAAGTAAAATAGAAAAAGATGTCATCGAAACATGGTCAATTTTATCGTAATTAGGATAATTTGTTACATTGTCAAAAGATAAATATGCCATGATGAACAAGAAATATTTTTCTTCTGTCAGCGGAAAGAAACGTTGGTCTCCTGTGACTTCCTGGCGCCGTTTCTTTATTTGGTTGCTTGATAGTAATCAAGCGCAGTTGATACTGATAAGGCTGAGGAGGACAGCAGCCTACTACAATACAGTACGATTATTTTAGGGGCTTGCTTCAATTTTTCTTAACGTTCGTGAAAAAAAAGACACCCGTTGTGAACTTCAAAGCAATAACACAAATGGAAACGCGGTAGGAACATTTAGTTAAATATACACGATTATCGTGAATAACATTCATTTTTTATACTAACCAGATAGGAGTCCCCATCTATAAGGCGAATAATATGCGACTTTTGTAAGAGTTGAGCTCTCACCAATACAAAAACATAGAGAATAAAATATTGCCTATGTGTACATTTATAATAGGATATGTCACAACTTTTGTAGTCTGTTCTGAAAGCTTCATGCTTACGAGAGAACAAATTTGATGCTAAGCGGGCTATAGTTTAGGAATACGATAACATTGATTATTTTAAGGCCTGTAACACTAGCACGACATGATGCTGATTCGGTCGATGAACACCGCGTTTTCGTGATGTCTGCGTCTGTCAAACTGCGCTGACGGAAACAGTTGGCCGACAGTCGTAGTCGACGCCGCGTCGCTTACAAATCGGCTATCGGTCGACAGTCGCCTAATTCCTATATTACACAAGCGAGAAAACGTGTCAAACCTCCCGCCGACAGGGTCCTCTTGTTTGTTTGTCACTATAAAGTTGCCCTTAATATTTGTTTTCCGCCTGGCGCTATTCTCGTTCTTAGATTTACTCTTTTGTTATTGTACATGGCTTAATCCAATTATTGTAAATAGAATAGCCAGGGCTTCTATACTTTTAATCCTATTTCATGAATTCAACCATAATAATATAAGCACATCACTACTCTTGTGGGCCAAGACTGAATACTGCTCAATATTCAAAGGCAGTGATGGCTGGCTCAGGAAAGCTGTGCTTAAATATTAAAAGCAGTCCATGCAAATAAGAGGCAGTAGATATTTAAAAAAGAACCATATAGGCCAAAAGAAGTCTTCTATGTGCGATATTTTTTTATGATGGGCCACGAGCACGCGCCTGAAGACTGAGGCATGGGACGATTTCTAGAAAGACAGCGCTTAATGCGATCGCTTTAGCTCAGGATGGTGACCTCACATCCTCGTTCTTGAGCGCCCGCATACTTTCCGGTGATTTTCCTCGCCGCTAGCGCGACAAGAAGGCTGGTCCTGAAGATTTACCTCACTCCCAGCAGCAATATGTGTAGGCGTTATTATCCAGCGGCATAAGCTTCTTATTGATCGCATAGTGACAAATCTGTCGCCAAAAATTACCTTCCAGAAACCTTGTTTTGGCAACATTTGTACTTGTTTCGTGCTCCCTCATGGACCCTCGAGTTGTCGAAGCGTGGTATACGGGCGCTATCAAGCCCAAAATGACGCAAGGAAGCATAAATTGTAGCAATAATATTGATGCCATGTTTATGGTGCTGAGTGGTCCTAGGGATGTAGGAGCAATCAGCACACTTTCGTTGTACTCCTAATATGTGTATTCAGACACCAGGGCATCAAACTCACTCTGTGTCCAGATCCAGCTGCCCCTCGCTCGACATCCAGTAGGAAAGACTGGTAGATTGCTGCAGCGTGAGAAAATCTTGAAACGGCGACTTACTAGTCAGTGGCATAGCCATCCGCCTGCAGTACGTAGCTAATGAGTTCTATCAAATCAGCTTCTAGCTGCTAGTCAGTGAGGACGCCGTCCTTGTGGAGCTTCGCGGAGAAAGGTTTAAGTTCTGCGGATTATATCCTGCTTTTCGTTACAAGGTAATTTTTTAGGACTTCGTTGCTAGCTGAGGCCAAGACACGTAATATTGTTTGTTGTTCGTTCCAGTGTGTGTTTTTTTCAATACTCTCCTGGTTTCCCGCAGAAGCAAAGAAACACATGGCCTAAGAGTGGATGTTCTCATTCGAGTGTAGGCAGGCAAATGATCTAGGTGGGACATTATCTAGGTGGCGGTCGTGGCCGAAGGGAATAATAGAGTGCTCTTCGGAGAGGAACGGCTCTGCAAAAATCAAGAAGCGCTAGCTGAGCTAGTCGAAAATATTGAGTCTGTCAGTCTTCATTATCACAGCAAAAACAGACGAAGCATATCGAAGGTTCTGACGAATATCAACCCACCTAATTTTCTTGCATCCGCTGCTATGCTTACCTTCCCTTGGAATCCAACCCAGTTACTCTTGAGACCATCCGTTATTCTCTCTTCGAACTACATGTTCTGCTCATGCCCATCTTCTCCGAAAAGTTCTACTAGGATACCAGTAACTTAATTTCTTTCTTTGATCCACTCTGCACGCTGCCCATGCTTAAAGTTACACCTACCATTTTTCGTTAAATGGCCCTCTGCAGTGTCCTCCACTTAAGTAGAACGCCTTTTGTTGAGCTCCATGTTTCAGCCCCATAGGCCAGTACCGGTAGCATGCAACTGTTATACACGTTCCGCTCGAGGAATAACGGTAAGCTGCTAGTCTTAATGTTTGAGTACCTTTCAAAAGTGCTCCATCCTAATCTTATTCTGATAGTTATTTCCCTTTATTGGTCAGCATCTGCAGTCACTACCTGTCTTCAGCAGACATATTCGCCTACCACGTCTATTGCTTGGCTACCCATTTTAAACTGCTGTCTCTTTCCCAGGCTGCCGAGCATGACCTTAGTCGTCTAAATATTATTCTTCAGGCCTACCTTTCTGCTTCTCCTGTCTCATGGACAAAGGAAAGAACATAGGAGAGGCCCTGACGTCACTTTTTGAAGCTGGCGCCGCGTTCGGACGCTGAACGTCTCTCCTCCTCCTTTACCCTCCGCCTTAGCTTTTTCCGCGACGCTCACGAACCTCGGCCCCTTAACAGCGCTGTTGCTAGTGGCCCGACTTTTCATAGAAAAAGCGATGCTGTTGCTAGTGGCCCGACTTGGCTAACCATAATTTTTGACTTGACTTCCGCCACACTTTCTCCAATGCATTCTGAATGGCAAGGGCCTCTGTTTAGTTGTTACTTTCCTCCATGTCCTGTCTAGATTATTTAACATAAGTTGCAGATGGTCACCTGAATTGCTTAATATGCAATGCCATCAGCGAATCAGAGATCACTGAGATATTGTTCATCGACCATAATGCCTAATTGCTCCGATTCCATGCATTTGCATACACTCTCTAAGCAAGCTGAGAAGAGTACTAGGTAGATAGTGTCTCATTGTCGAACACCATTCTTTTTTGATACTTTACCGCTCTCTTTACACAGAACTATGGTTGCTGAGTCTGGTAAGTTATTGCGGGCTTGTGCTAATGGGAACCACTTTACTATTGCCAGCTTCTTCATATCATCCGCCCACTTAACTTAAATCTCGCCCCCTTCTACGCTTTCCTTCCCTTGCAATCCAATTTGTTACCATAAGCGAAGTTAAGTTGTCCGCTACGCAGTAAATGCCCTGTCCATGCCCATTTCGTCTTGATATCTACTGGAATGTCATTAACTCGAGTTATTATCTGACCCCCTATGCGAGCTTCCTATCAACGTAATACCTTCTATTTTTCATTCTGCAGCCCTCTGCGTTGATCTGAACTTAAGTCGAACCCTTTCCTTAGACTCCACGTTAGCCCCATAGGTGAGTAAAGGTAAGATTCAAATGTTGTATATTTTCCTCTTGAACGACAGCGGCAAGCTGCTAGCAATAATCTACGATTACTTCCAAATGCGCTTCATCCCGATCTTATTCTCCTGGCTATTTCTAATTCACAGTCTGGATCTGCGGTTGTTACCTGTTCTAAGTACACATATTTTCCTACCACTTGCAGTGGTTCATTACCTATTGTGAACTGCAGTTCCTTCCCGAGGCTGTTGAACATATACCTTAACCTTCTGCATATTGATTTTCCAGCCTACCTTTCTGCTCTTCCTGTGGAGGTCATCATTCATTCCTTACACTTCATCTCCGGAGTTACTTAGCAAGGCAATGTCATCAGCTAATCGCAGATTACTGAGATATTCTTCAAGACCCTTATTCCTAACTATTCTTATTCAAAGAATCTGAATAGTTGCTCTAAACAAGCTTTGAATGCTACTGAGAGGCAATATTGTCTCCATGCCTAACACCTTTCTTTATGGCAATTTTGTTACATTCTTTTTTTAGAACTATAGTTACTCTGCAGCCACTATAGATATGTTACAGTAATTACACATAAGACTCGTCTACATACTGCTTTCGAAGTGCCGTTATCACTGCCAAGGTTGCTACTGACTGAAATGCTTTTTCGTAATCAATGAATGCCATGCGTAAGCGAAGATATATTCCGAGAATTTTTCTATCTCTTGTTTGATGGTGTGGATATGATCTATAGTAGATTGCCCTTTCCGAAATCCTGTTATCTTTTGATTGATTGAAGTCCAGTATTGTCCTGACTTTGTAAGCGCTTACTTTTCTGAACCCGTTATATGTAATTTCTAATAAGCTTACTGGCCTGTAATGTTTGAAGTCATTAGCCTCCAATTTCTTATTTGAATTTTTAAAGACTTGCAAATTCACTTGTTGAAACTTATAGCACTAATATTAAAGCTTTATGAACACCTTTTCTGCACGGTTTGTACACATGGCCTCTCTGGGTGACAAAATGTGCCGAAATGGTCATAAGGACGGTTTCTTTTTAATTTAGGCTGCGTAGTCTAAACCAATAATATAGTATTTATTCTGAAATCCTTTATTCGCGCAAAGTATTAAAGAGCCTCTCTGAGAGACTACCTTGAATATTAGAGGGATCGTTAAAAACTAGAAAAGAATTAGGCGCTACGGGCGGCAAAGGAGGTACACAAAACACAGGACCACGAACGAGCGGAGAAACAACAAGACCAGTTACGAATGTTGGCCAGTAAGAGGGCATGGCTTGGAATAATGTACAGGGACTTGAATATTTGGGGGCTGGGATTTAAAAAATTCCTATGCAAAGTCTACTACCCCATTCGAGCTGAAATAACGTTCACAAAGTATCAAAATATCGTCTACGTTATCT
>JAJIZL010030284.1:120592-144209 GCA_023969395.1 Amblyomma maculatum
AGGTGACTACGCCTCTCGAGGGACTATCGCTTCGTACCGCATCCGCTCACAGTATACAGCCGACAGCTATCTGCACTGCTCGCGTCGTCATTGCTGCAGCCTTGTACATCATCGAATTCGTCGTTCTCCCCACATGTTCTCATGACGTCATTCTTGGCTGGGATTCCTGTCCCAGCATCATGCTATCATTGACTACGCCAGTCCTCAAGTAGAGCTCATTGAATCGAGTGATGCACCGTTTGATGCCCTGCTCCACGAGCCGTGTCCTCGTTTTGCGACCAAACTCCTCGTAGCACATGACACAACCATCCCACCCGTTAGCGCTGTTCTGGTTCCCCTCACTGCCTCTTTTACCACCGCCGCGACAGTCCTCTTTGTGCCCTCTAACGTTGTCTGCCGCCGCCGCCACTTACCGCTGCCGTTTGCCGTCCTTGACATGAAAACGGCGCTAGCACACTTCTGGTAGCCAATCCTCTTCCGTCTCCCGCTATGTTGATCGAAGGGGAGTGCCTCGGCCGCATCGAGCCCGTGGACCTTCTGTTCACCTTTGATGATGTGTCATTCCCTGTTTGCCAAGTTGACGCCTTGACTCCAACTCGTGTGGCTTCAGATCCGCTACAGCGGGACCTTTTTGACCATTCCGTGGACAGCGCTCTAGAGCCGCGCCACCGCGAGCAACTTCTTGACCTTCTACACCAATTCCGCGCCTCCTTCGACATTCCGCAATCTTCCTTGGGCCGCACGACGACCGTTTCCCACCTCATCGACACTGGCGCTCACCCACCTCTCCATCAGCGGCCGTATCGGGTGTCCCCGACTGAGCGCCGTGTTATTGCCCAACAAGTCGATGACATGCTGCAACGCGGAGTAATTAGAAAATCCTGTAGCCCATGGTCGTCTCCTGTGGTTCTAGTTAAAAAGAAGGATGGCTCCATACGATTTTGTGTTGATTATCGCCGCCTCAACAAAATCACTCGTCGTGATGTGTACCCCCTCCCACGAATCGACGATGCCCTAGACTGTTTGCAAGGCACAGAATTCTTTTCCTCCCTCGATTTACGCTCCGGGTATTGGCAGGTGCCCATGGCAGAGGCGGATCGTCCTAAGACCGCCTTTATTACTCCAGACGGACTATACGAATTTAATGTTATGCCATTCGGACTCTGTAACGCCCCAGCCACATTTGAAAGAATGATGGACACTGTACTGCGCGGCCTGAAATGGAACATCTGTTTATGCTACCTCGATGATATCGTCGTCTTTTCAACAGACTTCCCGACCCACCTGACTCGACTTCGCCAGGTCTTCACCTGCCTAACCCGCGCCGGTCTTCAACTCAACCTCAAAAAGTGCCGCTTTGGTGCCCGCCAGCTCACAATACTCGGACATGTTGTGTGTAAAGATGGAGTTCTGCCTGATCCTGAGAAGCTGCGCGCCGTCGCTGACTTTCCGAAACCGACCACTTTGAAACAACTGCGAAGCTTCGTGGGCCTCTGCTCGTACTTTCGTCGTTTTGTTCGGAATTTCGCAACCATCATAGCCCCCCTTACACAGCTCTTGAAAGGCACCCCTAACCTCTCCTCTTGGTCGCCAGCCTGCGATGATGCATTCGTGACACTGCGCAATGTTCTGACGTCACCCCCAATCCTTCGCCATTACGACCCTACTGCACCTACAGAACTTCACACCGATGCCAGTGGTGTCGGCCTCGGCGCCGTCCTCGCCCAGCGCAAGCCTGGCTTCTCCGAATACGTTGTCGCCTACGCAAGCCGTGCTCTCACCAAAGCCGAGTCCAACTACTCCGTTACCGAAAAGGAGTGCTTAGCAATCGTGTGGGCTGTAACGAAGTTCCGCCCTTACTTATACGGCCACTCCTTCGAGGTAGTTACAGATCATCACGCTCTCTGCTGGCTCGCGTCTCTCAAGGATCCGTCTGGCCGTCTCGGGCGCTGGGCTCTCAGGCTTCAGGAATACGACATCCGTGTTGTGTACCGCTCTGGCCGCAAGCACTCTGACGCCGACGCTCTTTCTCGGTCACCGGTGCGCTCGCCTAACTCATCGTCCCCTCCTCAAGCACTCTTGTCAGCACTCACCATTGAGGATATGCCTTTCGAGCAACGACAAGATCCTTGGGTTTCTAACCTGCTGGATTTCCTTGGCACTACTTCCGCGGCTACGCATCCTCGGGCACTCCGCCGACAGGCCTCCCATTTCGCCATTCGGAACGGCCTTCTCTACCGCAGGAACTACAACTCAGACGGCACAACGTGGCTTCTTGTCATTCCGCGCCACCTCCGCTCCGAGGTTTGTGCCCACCATCACATTGA
The DNA here is from genome assembly GCA_023969395.1 of Amblyomma maculatum. Lineage (NCBI taxonomy): Eukaryota > Metazoa > Arthropoda > Arachnida > Ixodida > Ixodidae > Amblyomma > Amblyomma maculatum. Next base: position 122,920 of record JAJIZL010030284.1, read on the forward strand.
CCCTCAAAGCGCTCATGCCGGCGTCCTCAAAACCTATGATCGAATTCGTCAGAGGTACTGCTGGCGGGGAATGTACAATTTCGTACGGCGCTACATTCGCTCTTGTACCGCCTGTCAACAACGCAAGATTCGTCGCCACCCCGCTGGCCCTCTCCAGCCTTTACCTTGTCCAGCTCGCCCGTTTGATCGCGTGGGAATCGACCTTTATGGTCCTCTACCATGCACGGCCGCTGGTAATCGATGGGTCATCGTCGCAGTCGATCACCTGACCCGTTACGCCGAGACTGCTGCACTTTCCGCGGCGACAGCCCGAGAGGTAGCCCATTTTCTTCTACACCACTTCATTCTTCGACACGGCGCCCCTCGCGAGCTACTGAGTGACAGAGGTCGTGTCTTTCTTTCCGAAGTAGTTCAAGAGCTCCTGTCGTCTTGCAAATCGATACATCGGGCTACAACCGCGTACCACCCACAAACAAACGGCCTCACGGAGCGCTAAAACCGTACGCTTGGGGACATGCTCGCAATGTATGTTACATCTGAATCGGGAAGCTCAAACTGGGACCAGGTACTGCCATTCGTAACGTTCGCGTACAACACAGCCACCCAAGCAACAACTGGGTTTTCGCCCTTCTTTCTCTTATATGGCCGTGAACCATCTTGTACTCTGGACACAATTTTGCCATACCATCCAGATGCCTCTGAGTACAGTGCCTTGTCAGATATTGCACAGAACGCCGAGGAATGCCGTCAGCTAGCTCACACGTTTACCTCCAACACTCAAGGCTATCGCAAAGATCAGCATGATACCGATACCCCTGCTCCCACGTTCCTGGCCGACAGCTTCGTTTGGCTATGCGTTCCTGCCACCAACAAACTAGACACTAAACACCACGGACCTTATCGCGTCTTGGAACGCACATCCCCTGTGAACTACGTCATCGAGCCAGTCACCCCTTCTTCCGACCACCGCCGTCGCGGCCGCGAGGTTGTCCACGTTAGCCGCCTCAAGCCATATTACAACCCTCTGGTCGTCTCTTCTCCCTGAGTCGCCAGGATGGCGACTTCTTCACGCGGGGGAAATGTAAAGAAGACAAAGAACAGAAAACGCTGCGGCATCGCCATCACCATCGCTGGTCTCCGGCGCCCATCTCGCTCGCGCTGAAGCTGTGCCCTGCGGCTGGTAATTCGATCCCTTGTGCACAAAGTACTGCCAGCGCTAGACGTTCCAACCAACCATTAAATCCACATTACAAAGCAATCGAATACGCAGCAGTTACCGCTTGTTGCCCATTCCAGTAAATTGCACTGTTCCCTAATTCATTATTAATATAAACAGCGCGAACACGAAGACAAAGGACAAGATAAAAGAAAGCCACAGTACAAGCGCTGACTCACAACTATGCCTAAGCCCTTTACTCCAAGGCCCAGAAAAAAACAAACATGAAGAAAACGAAACAGTCACGGACAACAGAAACGGACAATAAGAGTGTCAGCAAGACTTCTCTTGCTCTTTCAAGCAAAAAGGTGTTTTATTTAAGTGACTTTTTGTGCAGCAGGTGAGCCCAGGGGTTGTTTCACGTGACTGTTTCGTTTTCTTCACGTTTGTTTTTTCTGGGCCTTGGAGTAAAGGGCTTAGGCATAGTTGTGAGTCAGCGCTTGTACTGTGGCTTTCTTTTATCTTGTGCTTTGTTTTCGTGTTCGCGCTGTTTATATTAATAACGAATAAGTACCAACTCGCCCAACAAAATATCTTTGTACTGTTCCCTAAATTTTGTGATATGCTGTCTCCACACAATAAACAACAATAAACTGTACTCCAATTCCCGTGTTCCTAGACACATAGTTTCTTATGTTTCAGTGTTACAGTAGCTGCATACTAGTACGCTTTAATTATTCCCTCAGCCAATCTTTATGCAGCACAAAAGATTCATTCAGCGTACGCAATAGATAATTTGTTTTTAATACGAAATCAAAAAAGCAAAATATAAATATTTGGTTTGAGGTAGGGAACCTTTGCATCTTAGGCACGTCCAAGAAAAATTATCGCTCCATAAGCTGCGCAGTTCTCTAGACTTCCAATGCGGCACAATAGTTTCAGAACGACCACATCAGTGCAGTTGCTTGTAACATGCATATGCTTGTTGCAAACAGATATTGCAGGTGAGTTAGTCAATTTGACAAATTGCGAAATATATATGTGGTTCAGCGTGACATCAGTGAGAAGCTTTGTTCTTTAAATGCGTGGCTGATATAGAGGCGTCTCATTTCACAGGGCAGTTATTGTGGCTTTGGTAAGAATGAGGGGCTCTCCCTCTTCGCGCTTCTCTTTAAGTCTGCTATTTCTGCGCAAAACGACGTGGTTCGCGAAATTCTCGTGGTCTTGGAGCTGTATAAAAGATAGAACTTCCTTTGTTTATATGCGATCGGCGAGTGCGCACGGAATCAAGCGGCCACATGTTTGCAACGCCCGCTGTTAAGTTCACCAGAGCTCGTTCGCGGTAAAAAGCAATGAAAAGCGTTAAAGAGATCAGTCCAGAGCCAAATATTCACATGCATAAAATGAAAAGAGGCACTGGTACAGACCATTGCTGTCATCTGGTACCTGTTGAGGTCGCTTGTCTGTGAGGCGAGAAAAAGAATGTAAGCACTTAAGTGGTAATTCTTTAAATAAAATAGAAGGTAGTGTACAGCGTGTAGGAATGAAAGTATTGCTAAACAAGGTAATATTACCTGTGATGAAAACTGCTGACTTTTGATGATTAGTTGGTGTGAGACTTAAACCTTTTATGTAGACAGCCCATTCTAGAGAAGGCTAACTTTTACCAGGCAGGCAAGGAGGCAAAAGAAGCTTATATAGTCATACGTTAATTCACATTTTATCTATACAATCAGAGTCCTCTGATTAGCAATAAAGCGATGTCGGCAAAATATGTCACGGTGACATCAACGCATTGTGGCGTATATATGATTCGTAGGAAGTCATTTCCTATTTGGCTATTAGAAATATTAAAATTAACATAATCGCGCATATTCTGAGAAAGCGTTCAGTTCTAAATGTTCAAAATTTTGACAAATAATAGTCAGTCGCGGTACCGTATATCTGACAAGCAGTTGGTATCCCCACTGATAAGCAGATCAATCTTTCCAAGCTCCCAATCTCCAACAAGCATTTAGTTTCTCGTTCTGAAAACCACAAATGGCACTGTTATCATATATACTTTAATGTGTATTGGTCCTTCCACACCTGGTCTGAGAATGCAGCTCTGAAGCGCTGTGATGTTTTATCTTATGTATTAGGCGGAATATGCGGCGAGTTCTGCATTCCAATAAAAGCACCGACCTGTGTAAAGGTTTTTAACTGCGAGCAGCACAGAATGATAGAGATGAGGTATGCGCGATATTATTGCTCTCTTAAAAAATGTGGCACGCTATTCGTTATCTTTTTGAACCAATTATGTGATGCGTCGGATTTTCTACCGCACAAGCGCACTGCCTGGCAAAATATTTTATCCCATTCACATACAAGCACTGTTACGATAACCTTTATTGTGACGGTGCTTCCCAAAAAATTTCAATTTGGGATCCAGCAGAATCATACTGGGTTCCGCTCTGCAAAACTTACCCGCATTTACCTCACACGTAAACTGGAGATAGCAGTCCGAAAATTTGTATGGGGACATATTTCGAGCCGATGTGTAAAGTTCAGCGATGAATATAGATAAGAAGAGTGGTATTACGTATTTTAGAATGAATTATTATGACAGAGGAACATAAGCCAGTGATGTGTACGTGTTCGTTGCAAAGAACGGCGTAGCAGCGAACGCGTCACTATGTAGTACTTGCTACAGCGATTCTACGACCGCTATTTCTACGTTATGGTGCACGCAATTAAAGCCCAATATACAGCCCAGAGTGCTAGCATGTGAACACAATATTTCTATCTCACTTGGACGTGCTTTTTGCCATTACAACACACGTTACGCCATAAACGACGCAACTACATTGGAACTCAAGAACAAATTGTCACTCTCTACTTCTATAGAGCCAAACGAGCACGACATACTTGTCTCCTTGCCTGTTTCCCAGTACGTGTATATTTCTTGAGAGTTCATCGACTACATTCACCCTACAGCAGAAAACCTAAGTGAAGAGAGTGCTGTTCCTTGATCGTATAATTTATACCCTCATAAAGATAATCTACACTATAACCTATAAAATATATGACCGTCTACAAATTAGCAGCACTCCGTACGCTGTAGGTGTGAGCATTGAAGATAAACTTTTTTCGCATTAATCTCCTGCGTTATATGTCCGAGGTTTATGTATCGTTACACCAATCAGGTTACACGGCGTGGCACTCTGCAATAGGTTGAGTTGTACGAGGAGTTGGGAGCGCCAGGATAAGGGATGTGCTGACCGCTTCTTGCTTCTGTTTATCGTCGTCTGTCCTGTAAATAAAGCCGTTCTCGACGTCCCATCTTAGTTCATTTTGGTTTCGCGCACACAGTAGCCAGAGCCCGTTAACGTTTTTACAGGCCGAAATTGTACAAGACAACAAGGCACCACTTATCTAGTTGTTCCCTTCGCCAACGCGTAAAGTGATGCATTAGCACGTCACCACCTGGTCGTTTTAAATAGCGCAAACCACCTGCATATCTTTTCGAGAATATTGGAACTGACTTGATAGCTCCTTTCCCAAGATCGTACAACCGGGGCCGCTAATTGATTGTAGCTGTTGACTTCTTCAGCCAGTACGTGAAGACAGCTGCGCTCTTTTCCAAAGAAATATCCTACAGACCCAGCGGCCGGCAGTTTTTTTTTTTGATATTTTGGAAGAGCTTCCCAGGATCTGCGACTCACAACTGTATCTCTGCTACGTAACAACCATACACAAATGACCTTACATAGCGCCTTAGCTGGTCTCTCACTAATATAAAGCTTATATCACCAACATCATTCAGCCGAACTATACCCACACCAGTGCGAAGATATCTCCCATATTCCTCCAATAAACACATTCCTGTGCTAGATGCATCCATTTAACCCTTGCAAACTTCTTAAAAATATCTGCACACCTTGCTTTCTCCTGCCCCTGCTACTCTTTCCTTTCCTGGTATGCAATTTGATATGCTTTTCGAGCATCGATAATCCTCGGTTTCTAAAACATGCCCGCCCCATTATCATTCTTGATTCCAATTAGAATATCATTAAATAGAGTTATTTCTTAGGCCCTTCTGCATTTTTTCTGTATTAAAGTTACACCTACACCTTTTCGTTCCGTTCATCTCTGCTTTGTCCTCAACTTAGACAGATCCGTTTTCGTGAGCCTCAACATATCAGCCCAGCAGGTGAGTGTAGGCAAGATTTCACTGTTATATTCTCTGCTCTTGAGCAATACTTGTAAGCTGCTAGTCATCTGCGAGTACTTCCTAAACAGCTCCATCCCAATCTTATTCTACTTTTTATTTCTCATTCATGATCATAATCTATGGTTACTACATGACTAATGCGTGAAGTGCTTCGCCACCTATGGCAAACTGCTGATCGTTACCGAGGTTGAACATTCAATAAATTAGTCTTCTGCATTATGATTTTGGCCTGCCCTCCTAATTTTCATTTCTAGTTGAGCAATCTTTCTTCGCAATTCATCTTTTGAGTTACTTAGCGAGACAACGTTGACACAGACTTGCAGATTACTAAGCTATTAACCAAAAACCCTTATATCTAACAAGTATCTTAATACTTCCTCTACGCAAGCTGTGAATGACACATGGGAGATCGTTCCCATTGCCTAACACTCTCTTTATGGAAATTTTAATAAGGTAAAAATGCCTAACTATGGTTGCTGTACATCCACTATAAATATCTCCCAGTGTCTGATCACAGAAAATGCAGCTCGCTCATGTAGTGCGATTGAAGTGATGTAAGATATTATGTGTTTACTGGATTGACAACGAGGTTCTGCTGCCTGGGAGTACATACTATGTCGATTACAGTCCACGGCATGGCAGCAATCATGAGGACGAGGTGGAACCACAATGACATGTTTAGCCTAATTCGGACCATTCTCCTTTCATCTATCTCCCTATTTCATATATAAACTAGTCCCTGCAGCAGTTTCTTGAGCGTTTAAATGCCGTGAACTTATGCACTGCAGAAATTGCATAGAAGAAGTACCTACTCTTCGCGTCTAAGAGGCGCGTGGCTCAAATTTCGCTGCCCGCAATATTTCACTGCATTGAAAAACCAACTGCGTGTCAATGAAATTGCATAGCCAGGTACCCTATTCTCGACGCACAAAAATGCCATTCGGAGCCATATTAATTCTGCGACTCATCCTCGGAAAGCTCACGTGTTTTAAATTGATCGTGCTAAATTCTGAGCTGCCGGAATGGCTTTCTGCAGTGACATAAAAATGACGTGATCGCGAAAATAGACATTTAGCAGAGCTATTCATGCTTCTTGCATGATATATGTAAATTGTGCAGGAAAACAGAAGGTGCGGCCTTGAGAAAGGAAACAACTTGTGCTTGCATTACAAATGGTGTGAAATACACTGCTTATTCTTAAGCGGCGCTGTCTCAAGGCTAATTGGATGACATGTAGCGCACAAACGTCACGCATACACGCCATACGGTGATCTCAAATGACGTTTCCAGACCGACGAAATTTGCTGTCACTGAGATAAATGGAAGAATTTCGGTCTTCACATTTGAAAACACACAGAGGCGAGCGCTTAAATACCTCGTGCGTTTGCGTAGAATATAGGCGGCTGTTAACTCACAGCAGTTTAGTAGAAAATTACTACAGTTGGTGAAATAGCTGAGATATTTTGGAATCGCAAAATCTTAGAAAATGTGTAACAAGGTTATTTCAGGGTGGATGATCATTCAGAGGGTTATTACAAGACTAAAATTTACCGCTGTACGAGTGCACTACGTTTCCTGGTGCAAACGCTTCGCTGTCATGGAGAAATAATCGATTTCCGCGGTTCTGCAAACTGCGACAAGATGGCATGGATCTCATTCTGTCGCGATGTGGGAGCGACATTTACGGAGTGGGTTCCTTGGCTAGCTAAAGCAGTTGCGCTGCGCGATGCTGATCATTTCAAGAAGGAACGCGATACTTTTGAATTCTCTGTTTACGGATCATGAGTGCGACAAGCTGAGGAAAGATATGGTGTGTTGGCTGTGCAAGAAATATCGCCTTGAGAGGAAAGGGGGATCCCCATGATATGCTTTAAATGTCGAACTTCGTATTTGGGCCATTGATTATATCAGTAGTGTTTTACAGCGCATCCCTGTGGTGACGGTTCCATGGCCATTTAATTAAGGACTTCCCTTTTAATGTACCCTGTGTCACTCTGTGTCTGAATTGAGAGTCAATTGCGCGAATAATGCGAATGCCGCAATACACTTACCTGCCTGCAAGTATTTCTGCCCCAGTAGTAGATCTGGCAGGACCATTGCTGTTCAGATTCGTTCCTCTTAAAATATTGCGCTGAATACCGCATCAGCCCTCAATTTCTTGTGGTTTTCTTTTCTAGAAAACGATTGTGCTTCCTGTGCTTTTTCGTTCATGCTCTTTTATAGACCCTATAGTGTGACTGCTTTAAATTCGAAGTAATGGCAACTGAGTTCCTCTTCTCTCACTCATAAAAATTCTTCTCAGAACAGAAATAAACAGAACAATGTTTTTAGTACTTTCTGCGCTTTAAGGTCTAGTCGGTTTTTTACATTTGAGCTCATTTTTGATGCCACTTACTCTGTGCTCAACCACATGACATTATTAGGTTAAGGCAAAGGCTCAAGTATTGTATTAGTTGTTGAGCAGATTTACCTTATCAAATACTAGTACTTGAAGTATGGAAATAAAGCGAGTGTTTTGATCAGAACAGCTGTCTCATTCTAGCGAGACATCGCCCCCATCGCTCTACCCATATGTTCTTTTTTTCGTAGTGTGGAATACTACGCGAAGGCATCTGTCCGTTGCCGACAACACCTTTCCTGACATCTAGCTGGCAATATACCCTCTTTTCCAAAAGTAACCAGGCTGCAGGATCTGCTTCTCAGCCGTGCGGTAGCCGATTCATACCGCTCGTGAAGCTCTAAATTTCTGCAATGTAAAGGGGGGCACCGGTTCTAACTTCTTAACTATTTGTGATAAAGGTGGAATCCTTATTGAATTTATAATACAAGGGAGAAACAAAACGTGCAGCCTGGTTACTTTTGGTAAAGACAGTACGTTAGTTTAACAAATAACCATGCTGTACTGTACATTATTAGGCAGTTTAAGGAGTTGTTGGTACTTAGGTGTGTGCATAGAACTACATGGCTGCGCCAGACGCCTAATGCTGATGCGGAGAGAAAGGCAGAGAGTAAGTATCTGAGTGCACAAAACAAAATTGTCTTCCTTTTCATGTTGGTTTTCACTTGTGCCACACGTAAAGTGTAGCTATTTGTACACCCGATTGCTGGGCTAGTTGCTGCATTTCACAGCACCTGTCCTGTCTGTGTCTACTTGTGTGTTCATACTTGTTAGCGCTGTGGAAGCTTTCATTTCCTTTGTATATACTTTTCTTTGCATATACGATCCATAATACTTCAATTCAAGAAAAAAATTCGACGTACTCCAAGTGCATTGGGGTTTGTTAATATGTGGTATTTCGGAACAACGAACATTTTGAACGGCGCCCTGAGAGAGGATGCCAAATATTGACTTTAACCATGCAAGAGACCTGCAGGCTTCAGAAACTGGAACAATGATTTAAACTTCCGAACAACTGCGCTCTTGATGGCACACATCGGACATGATATGAAAAAAGGATTCCTGATTACATGAAAAGCATTCAAGAAGCAGCAATTGAAGGCATTCGCCAGTGTCTTGTGAAAGAAAAGGGCGGAATTCTTTTTGAGTCCAGCGTCCCCCTTCCAAACGAGAACGGGTTCGCTTACGAGGAAGAAATGAAACGCCTTTTCTGACGCATCGAACATGATTATCCTGAAGAAAATAATGTGATAATCTATAAAGCGGAGCATCCCAGGGTGGAAATTTGGCGTCTTAGTCAGGAACCTGGCGAAAACAATGCCGAGTTTATTCAAACACGATCCACTATGGAAGGACCGTCGATTACCGAGCTCGGCACACAACCGCCAAGATTATTTCTCACCTATCACCGTCATCATCAACACCGGGACTATACCTATTAAATGGCGAATGCATCTGCTATACCCCTTCATTTATCCCGGTCTTGTGCTAGCTACCACCACTTGTCTCCTGCAAATATCTTGACCTCATCTGAACGACTAATTTTCGGCCGCCCCTTGCTATGGTTTCCTCCTTTTGGAATCCAATTTATCTGAAGAAAGTGTCTGCTATTTTCTCTGCACTCTACATGTCCTGTCCAAGAATATTTCTTCTTGATTTCGTCTAGAATATTATTATTCTAGTTGTTCCTCTGATCCAATATGCAACATTTCTCTCTCTTAATGTTACAAATTTTTTTTTCCATTGCTTTCTCTATTGTCCTCCACTTAGGTAAGATTCTTTTCGTTATCCTCCATCCGTTATCAACACTATTGCTGAAAAGAGATGCCAAGTTATTTTCTCTTCAGCGATACCAGTAACCTTTTAGACATACTTAGCGATGACTTTCCAACTGGGCTCCATCCAAATCTTATCCTCCCAGTTATTTCCCTTTCATGGCTTGGATCTGCGGTCGCTACATGGCCCAAATAAACATATATTCATACAATTTCCACTGCTTCGATACATATTCTAAACTGCTGTTCTTGCTTTTCGGAGTTGTCACTTTTCTGGTTTCCCCATCTAGGCATTAATAGTAATTTGCAGTTCGTCCCCTCAGGCATCTAGGAAAGCAATATTAGCAGCGAATTGCAGTATAATAAGGTATACGCCATCAAATATTATCCCTAACTGGTCCCATTTCATTTTACGGATGTAGCTGTGAAAAGTACCTAAACGGCAAATATAGGCTGTGTGCATTGGGGCTATATCAGATAGCGCTAGCCTGCCAATCGTTTTGATCGCGAGCATTGTCTAGCCAAAGCAGGTTGTGCACTGTGTAAGACCCTATTAATGTGGGGGCCAGTATGGCACTCGCTATAGAACGTATGATTTGCCAAATTGTCTATTCGTGTCTATGAGGAGTAAGCTTGCATCGTTAAATAGATGCCGGGGCATGGAATCTCATCCGAGTACCTCTTCAATCAGATTTCGTTTCGCCGAATTAATTATCGTTGAGAAAGGGAATAACACTAAGAGTTTAAATGCCAGCGAGGGCAATAGTTATTATTTATCAGTTTATAATAAAATAATAATAATAATTTATTACTAATAATATATTTATATTTATAACTTTGTTTTGATTAAAACTTTATTATTACTTGTTATCTTAATATCAGGCTTACGTCATTCAATGCCGAAACCAATGGCGACGACGGCAGCAATTCTACAGCGCACACTATTCTTGCATTTTTGTTTTTACAGAGAACGAATATAGGTCATTATGAGATCTAGTAAAACAAACAAAATCAATAATACTTTTTTTTCAAGCCACACGAGTCTCTCCCACACTGTAATGTGCCGGAGAACTGTGAATTTGTTAGGTCGAAGTGAAAGCTTGCGCAAGCGGCTGTGTATTAAACGACAAAATTGCAGTAAAGCATTTTGCTGTTAATTATACAGCATAAAGTCTCTACTATTTCTTACGTTTGAGGCTTCAAAATTGTAAACAACAACTTTAGTGAAATTGTATGATTGAATATTTTAAAGTTGCAAATATTTTATTCGTACTGCGATGCTATTATTTTTGGCAAAGCTTCCAAAAGTTTTCATATTGTTTGTGCTGCAAGAACATTGCTTCGATATGTAGGGATAAGGTAGGTTACAAATTTCCTTGTATGTACGTACCTGTAGGGGCATAGCAGTAGCAGTATTTTCCTAAAAAGGAATCACAGGCTCCACCTTCGTAACCCATGTCCTTGCACCTTGTGTCACATAGACCTTTGTTGTTGGGGCAAGCAGTTGAATCTGAAATATGTTCGTGTTTATTACCTTTGAGCAAAATTCAATATGCAGTCGTCTTTTTATCGCTACTCCCTGCATCACTCAAATAATTCACGTGGCTGTTCACGAGATCTCCTTTCGTGGTTTAATCTTACTTGCTCGAGGACGAGCTTCGTATGCCGTCACAGAAATTGCAACATGCCATGCAGCGATTGAGTTCAAAGTCGTTACTATATATGAAAAAGGGAGAGGTGGGAAGGACGTTTACATGGCTGCCTGTTTAATCAATAGTTCTTATCGCATTCATCTCAATAAACCTATATCACACTAATAATAGGTCATGGAGGCACAGGGAGCAGCTCGCTCTTTATCCTTTGACCGTTCGTCGCAGCTGGCGCTTAGGTGCTTTGTCGCATCTCCCTTCAGAATCAGTACCATGCAAACTGAGGAGGCTCAGGCGCATCCTACTGTACAGCTTGAGTCTTGGTCACGCTAGCGGGACTCCCGGAAGTTTCCTCTGCGAATCCGATGAAAACATTGAACTATGGATGATGCATTACCAGCGAGTCACGAAGTACAACTGTTGGCATCTAACAACTCAAACAAGTAATATGGTCTTCCTTCATGACATGAACGCCTTGCTGTTACGGAATTACGAGGGCTTCCTCAGAGACATGTACTCGAATTAGTGGATGAAGAAAAAAGCAGCAACCCTAAGCAAAAAGCTCAGGCCCAAGGGGAAATGCACAAAGTACACCGACAAAGTGTTCCTGCTCTGCTAGCTTGTCACACGAAAAATGTTTTAAGATGGCAAAGTGGTCCACCTTTTGAAGGACACTGCCCAAGAGGTATTCAGTCTCCTCATCACAAAAACAGCTTTGCCACTGCTGCAAAAGTGAAGGAGTCATGCGTGTATTTGTGGCTCAGGTGCCGCGGCAGATTACGCCAAAGTTTGTCCGACTGCCTAACGAAAACAGTGTCGCCAACATTGCCCTTCCAAGTTCTGAAGATATCGTTTCAGTAGCTGGACGAATCGTGCGTAAGTTTACCTCTGAAATAAAAGTTATTTCACGATCGCGCGTACCACTCGAGTTTCTTGCTCCATTCACATTTGGAAAAACCAGTTCCCTGGATTACTGAAGAAGATAATTTTCGGTTGATGCGGCATCCGTTCTTCTGTTTGTCTATTTGCTGTACGCCATGCACGACATCACATCGGGCAACCTTGCAATCTCGCATACGCTGTACATATATCGGCAGTCTTTTTACTCGCCGAAAAAGTTCAAAAAGGTAGTGAGCTGTCCACACTTATTAGACCAACCAAAATTATTGCAGGCTTACGGAACCTCTGTAAGAGGGCTGTGATAGAAGGAAAGTTATAGATAAAAGGCAAGGATTACGATGAAGACACAAGGATTCCTTTCTGGCGTTTGGGTCGAAGAAAATTATTTACATCTGAACTTTTGTCTCAATTGCACTGAGTGCCCGTAATAACGCCGTGGTCGAAGGCTTCGATTGTTTGGCTTCCGGCGTGGCACGTTTTAGCATCGACTTCAAGAACGGGTTGTACAAAATGTAAGAACTTATGTAAGAGGGCGCAAGTGATGAATGTAGCCTGACATAATGTTAATGATATCATCTTTGCAACAGAAGAAAATCTCATTCCATTTCACAAAGCACACACTCGAACATGTGCTCAAAGGTTGCAGGGGCACTGCACAACCCGAAAGCCACCCACTAAAATGCATAAAGACTATCGCGGGTAGCAATTGCAGTCTTGTCAATGTCGGATTTATGCAAGTGAATTTGCCGATATCCCGAGCGCAGGTCGAGATGGAAAATGTAATATTTTCAAGCAAGAAATTTTAAATTTGTTTTTCACTTAATTACAACCATTAATTAGATGAAGTACTAACACAATCGTTACCTTTTCATTAAAGGAGCCCGCCTAAAGCGTTTCACAGGCATTCATGTCAGTACTCCTGTTTAAGGTATTTGTATAAATCAGCCTCGCTTCGCACAGATTATTGTTTTTTTACCGAAGCTTTGCAATGATGAGATAAATGGAATCATGTACCTTATTCTAAGCGCATTTATCTTCTGCTGGGCGATCATAATAGTTTTGGCCAATCTGGCCCATGTAAGTTTCACTGCACGTATGTGATGCAAAATGCCGACAGCACTCTTCAAAGAAACCTGAATGTGGTTCTCACCAACGTTTATAAACGTTGGTTCTCACATTCTGTTTTCTTCATGTTGCTGAGAGCAGTTTACTACTTTAGGAGGCCAGATTGTGTGTAGAGAGCACCATAGGTACTTTGCACTTTACTGCAACGTGTTTCAAATTACGGGCTAGCTGCTATAGCTGCTCTATGTTTACTTGACGGGATGTAGCACCAAAACGGACAGCGAACAAAAAACTAAGACATGACAGGCGCAGATGTTCTTTTCCGTGACAACTCTGTGGAGTCTAACTTTTCTGTCGACGTCATCAATATTTTCTGGTCAAGTCCACTGAACTGCCTGCCTCATCCTGAGATGAAAAAAAGAAAACGGTAGCTTTTCTTTTCGGAACTACCCGGTGTTTCAGTGGGCAATTTCACGCCGTTCTTAGAGTACTACCTGTCATATACTGCTGACTCTTAATAAAATCAGGTGTTTGTTAAAATGAGAGGAATTTGTGTTTTGTACTGCATGGCTCACGTTCTTTCTAATATTCTTCTTGCTAAACTAGTCACAATCTTGATGCATCTTTTAACGAAGCAGGACTACTAAGTACCTTTAGATGCTTTGACGAATTTTTATTTCTTTTAAACGAAATGGGAAGTCTCTCATTACCCACAAACAAAAAGAGGTTTCATCTATGATTAAAGTGAATGAAAAAGTTTTCGTTACGCCCAATAGCTTCTCGAAGGCAGTGGGTTGCAGGTTTTAGATATCAACATTACCATCAATCACGAAATGGCTTGCTGGAAATAGGGTCCTAGCGCGCTAGAAGAAATATTGCCCGGTGAGTGTGCCCCTTTGAAAATTGCTAACCTCGCGATGGCTCAAATGTGCCAGGAGGCTTCAGTGAAAATGTCACGAAGCCATAAAGTAAAGGAATGCATTCAGGCGCAAGTTCAGAAGTTGAAAACGTAGGTCATTCACATTCGAAAATAAGCGTACTCGCTGAAGCCTTACCAATGGAGGTAAGAAAAGGAAGGAAGAAGAAGAGGACTCTTACAGGTAATTATCCAGCTGAAAAATAGACCAGTCATGATTCCTTTCGTGATTCATTTTACCTATGAGGTATCAAACAGTTTAAAACCCTTTCCAGCTCTATGCATTTTGCCTGTGATGCTCTCCACCCTAAAAGACCTGGCACAGTGGGAACACTGTGATGAAACAGATCCCAACAAGGATAGGAAAAAGGAATGTGAAAAATGATTGGAGGTCTAATCTGTGGTACGCCAAGATTATTCTACTACAAGAATGAATGAGTGTTGACTCATGCTCAGTTGACAGAAGGAATGTACAGATTTTTAGAATACGTAGATTTATTGACGCGCGTGCTCTGTGCTGTCACGGGCAGGACAACGACCAACGGCATATGATAACTGGAGTAAAATATACATTTCGCGCTACCTACATCGACCTACTGTGTAACGATGTAACCGATGCAGGATGCACTTTTGGTAGTGGATTTAAATAGGTTAACAACAATTGTGACTCAACTATTCCGCACATAAAATTGGCAACCACTGTGAGTGTTTGACGAAAACATTATTAAAAAGTGTCACAAATGATGAGGGTAGCGCCAGGCGGCTGCACAGTGCTTCTTGTACACTCGCTTAGCTGCTTGTCGAGGTCTCTGGCACACCTTGCGAAGACGTTCTGGTTTTCACAATCAGCCCTCGAAGTAGACGTTTTAATTTGTTGCTACGGAAGAGGGTCTTCTGTTTGCTCTTTGAGGTTCAATGCTCTCGCTTTTAGTTTTTGAAGGCGTTGCTGCCCTTGATAATCTTCGGTCCTCAGAACATGAATAGTTGCGCCTGTCGCCAACAAACGCAATGTGGTTTGCTACGATCGGCAACATCCCTCTCGAAATGTTCTGCCGAAGACAGCCGCAAAATGTGTGGTCATAGCGGGCGGAAGAGTGGCAGCACTGAAGAAAAATAAGGCTGTGAGTTGAGCCTAAATGGGGGACTACGAATGAGGCCGAGCACTTCCTGACGGAATCCACAGCCCGATGACTTTTACACAAAGTTTGAATGAATTTTGAGAGGAAAAGTGATTATGTGTTTTTAATGTCTGTATTCCCATGATCTTCTAAGGGTAATGTATTTAACTGGGAATGCCTGTGCGACTTGTGAGTCAATACTCTTTTGGAAAGGACACAATAAGTTAACAGTGTGCAGTCTGGCTCTGATCAGCGCTAATCGCGAGCCTGTGCCTCCTCGAGGAAAATAAACCAAAGTTCTCCCATTCAGGCGCTGGCACTGCATAGTTTGCGGCCCGCTCTGTGCACTTTGGCTTCTGTGTCCTTAGGTGACCTCTGACGCGAGATGACCACGGGGCATGATGTCATGTTACTCCATCAAGAGGACGACAACTAGGAAGCTGATGTTCACACCTTGCTGAACCTGGCCGAATAGGCCCGTCAGCTGAACCGGCTGTGAATTCAGATCAAACAACGCCACGATGCCCAACAATACAACCTCCGATGCCGTGATGCTCGGTAAACAGCTGGAGGCCGTGTCTGGTACTGCTTTGTTATATGTCGACGAATCCTCAGTGAGAAACTCCTCTGTCGCTACTTTACCACGAACAAAGTGGTAACACCATTTTGCGACCTTACTACGAGGTTGTTCCTGATTAATTTAAAACGTTCTGACTCTTCACGCTCCCTGATGTGGCTCACGTGGTGCGCCTCAAACGGTATTACGCCCGATAGTGTTCACACATTCTGTGTGCCGAGCAACTGCCCACCGTGCAATGTTTTTTTTTTACATTTCTTATATCCAGCACACACTTCCAGCATCGGCACGATGCTTTTTGTTCTCGACGGGTGGGATATATTGACATGGTGCACTCTTCGTCTCTGTAAGGTGACAACACCCTAGACATGCCAGTAAATTCATATTGCCATAGTGGACTTGATCACGCCGACCGGTATCTGCCTTTCTAGGGTAACAGTGCATAAAAAAACGTACTTATTACCTTCGTCGCACATGCCCAGTGTTCCCACGCCATCATCCTTGGCATAGAGTTTTTGTTCAGAAAATGGAGCACTAATGTACCTGCAGACTAAGTGCCCTTATCGATGAAGAACACAATACACAGTGCATCAGAGAGACCGACAGCCCAGTACATTCTTTATGATTATGTCTCTAATCCGCCTCATTCCAGTGCGATGACGTCTGTCGCAGCAAGCAAAGTGCGAAACTTTGGATGCGTCATGGAGACGAAACAGATCTTGATTTTCGAACGCCGTCTTGCTGAACTCAGAGGAGTGGTTCGCCTCGAAGATTGCAAAGCACATGTCCTACTCACGAATTTTGCTGGTGATCACCAGCATTTAAGCATTGCGACTATAGTGACTCATATCCGCGGTATTACACACGTTCAAAACGCCTCGGGTCTGTGACACTGTCATCGACCCAGCTGGAGAGCCCTATCACCAATTTACATTTCGATATCAACCGCTCGCTTTTACAACGGCAGAATCACCAAGTGAACGAGCTTGTCCAGTGCTATAGGGTACATTGTTTAATTCTTCACATGCTGACAGAACCTATCTTGACAAAAACCGCATTATTACGAACACCGCGCACCCTCTTAGACATTCACCTTACCTAGTGTCTCTGAACGCGCAGCTATTACCCGCCAAGTCAAAGAGAGCCCTCTCGGTGTTAATGGGCTGCACCTGTCGTTTTTCTAAAAAAAAACGATAGTATGCTGAAGTACCTACTGCTCACAGGATTCTTGAAGGCAATAGACCTGCCATTAGGCCCTTCCAGCAGATTGGAATTGACATGGTGGGACGATTTCTACTTTAACACTCCGGTAAACGGTGTGTCTCATTGCTACGAATTACCTTACATGATAAGCGGAAACTTCCGCTCTACCCAACAATACTGCCCTAGCGGTTGCAATTTTTCCTTTATTTTATGGTCCTGTTTCATGGCGCAGCGCAGGCTCTGATCACTGACACAGGTACCGTATTCGCAGCCGAATAGCGGCAGATTTTGATTCGCAGTCATGCCGAAAACAAGAAGGCGAAACCATACCATCCTCAAACGAACGGCTTGACGGAACACTTGAGCAAAAAAATTCGCTGACATGCTCTCAATTTACGTCCACGTAGAGCCTGAAGATAAAATAAGTCTATATTGTCGACCATAAACCCTGGTTGCTAACCGGAGGGTCAAATTCTAAATTTAAAGCTCAGCTACTTTGGTCATCTGATGAGAAGAGAGGAGTCGCTGGAGAAACATTTGATGTTGGGAAAGGTTGAGGATCGCCGGAGAAGGGGTAGGCAGCGAACGCGATGGTTAGATGGCATCCTCGAGGCGCTGCAGATGAAGTTATGTGATGTTAGGAAGATAGTGAGAGACAGCGTGGCGTGACATGGTCCATAGGGTCACGAAGAGTCGGACACGACTGAACGGCTGAACTGAACGAACTGATAGCCGAAAATGTTGGATGAAGTGCTACTGTAAAAAAAAAAGTGCTACTGTACGTGGCCTTCGCAAACAATAAGGCGCTTCAGGAAAACGAACAGCTCAGCTTTCCGTCCGGCCTATGGCCGTGAGGTGACCACGGGGCTGGATGTCAAGTTACCCCATCTAGAGGACGACAACTAGGAAGCTGATGTTCACACCTTGCTGAACCTGGCCGAATAGGCCCGTCAGCTGAACCGGCTGTGAATTCAGATCAAACAACGCCGTGATGCCCAATAATACAACCTCCGATGCCGTGATGCTCGGTAAACAGCAGGAGGCCGTGTCTGGAACTGCTTTGTTATATGTCGACGAATCCTCAGTGAGAAACTCCTCGGTCGCTACTTTACCACGAACAAAGTGGTAACACCATTTTGCGACCTAACTACGAGGTTGTTCCTGATGAATTTAAAACGTTCTGACACTTCACGCTTCCTGATGTGGCTCACGTGGTGCGCCTCAAACGGTATTACGCCCGATAGTGTTCATACTTTCTGTGTGCCGAGCAACTGCCCACCGTGCAATGTTTTTTTTTTTTTACATTTCTTATATCCAGCACAGACTTCCAGCATGGGCACGATGCTTTTTGTTCTCGACGGGTGGGATATAGTGACATGGTGCACTCTTCGTCTTCGCGCTGCGCTGATCGCGAGCGTGTGCCTCCTCAAGCCGAAGAAACCGACGTTCTTCCGTAGAGGTGCTAGCCCTGCCTACGCTGTTGCCGCTTCGTGCACGGTGACTTCTGTGTCCCGCGGTAACTTCTCACCAGACTTTACTCCGTGACAATATCAAGGTTCCTTGTTTATAGCACAAGTTCTTTTAGTAGTAGGCCTGCAATAAGCGTCTCTTTAGTTGTGTAGCACAGTGTTGCCTCATAGACGTCGAATGCAGACGCGGATATATTTTGTCCAATTGTTTTGAGGGCGCGAATTTCTAACAATGCTATGATATCCACCTTTGCAATTAAAAAGACTTTGCGGCAACCATCGGTAATACAGGCTGCGTTCGGAAAGTAATGCAAATATGTTTCACGCCCTGCAATTGGACATAGCGAGTTTGGATTGTTCGGGGTATGTAGCTGTCAATGCCTTGTCCGAAATATGGGATCGCAGGATCGCCGTGTTCCTGTGCGTGTTGACATTTTTGTCACTGAGTGTTATCTGATTTGTACGCGAACAACGCAAACAATAAAGTTCTGTAATAAATAGATTAAAACACTTGACGAAACCTACGAAAATTATTCAGCAAACCTTCGCAATTTCTACTTGTCATACTGGGAAGTTTAAATGTGGTGGTGCTGGAAACATGTATTTTAAATATCGCATCCGGTGTGGGCGCAGCCTCTTGTGACTGTGGAGTTAAAGACAGACCGGAAAGACGTGGATGATGATTCGCGCTTTCCAAGTCCATCAAATAGCAAAAGTCACAACAATGTGTCTGCCATTTGGGATCTCTTGAACATCGACCATTGAATGAGCTTGACAATAATAACAGAAACTCTCAGTAATCCAAAACTATACTGTGCATGAGTTAGAAATTGACCATATAAACATGCAAAAAGTGACCCCATAGTCTTTATCAAGTTGTTGGCTGACGACCACAAGGTAAGCAGAATGATGATAGCGAGCAAACTTTTGGGGCGCGTGGCAATTGAAATTTATTTTTTTACAGTGCATGTTATTACCAGCGACGAAGCAGATACTTCATTAGAACCACGAGACAAAGCGCCCAGGTTCCGAATAGCAAAATTTAGGGTCTCCTCGCCCAAGGAATTCAAGAATGAGCTTTTCGAAAGCGATAACTATATTAACTACCTTTTTTGACGCTCAGAGTGTGCGGGTAACAAAGAATTCGTACCAGAAGAGTAGACAACAAACTCATTGTACTGCGGGGATGTGCTTTGAGAGTTTGTTAAAAAGGGTCTTTCGATCACAATACCTGAGGTGATAGCTATTATCAGGCAGTTGAACCTCGCCAACGGTCCCGGGCTTACATCTTTGAGCATATGGAAGTTCCTGAGTAAGACAACTTGTTGACGCTTCCTCTGGTCTCCTATAATACCGACATCTCTCAAGAAGACTTCTTTCGTCCCTGAAACTCCACAGTGCTCTGAAAGGAGTCCGTTTTCAGAACTCCTAAAAACCAAACCACAGTACCAAAAACTTTAAATAAGGTTCCTGTCGACGCCGTCCAGGATGCCTACAGTGCATTACATAGTATAAGTAAAAAATGTGTACATTCGAAGTTGACTACTTTAAAAAATTTAAACGTTTGCAGCGATAACTTTAACATTTTTTTATTGATTAAATTTCGCTACGTTCCGGAGACATCATCTAGATGTTACTAAAATATCAGTTACCTCTTGATTATTACCAGCTATAAAATCCTTGCACCTGAAGTTCATACATACCACCGCTGTAGAACATTTCTGATTTTCTTGGAGGCGTTCCTGTGCTTTGCGGAGTGTCCGGGCCTTTAGAGTCCGGTATGTTTTCTGGGTGTTTCTCTGTTCCATCCATTTGAAGGACAAAGAGATATTTGCATTAGAGACCATGCTCTTTATTTTTTTTTTCGAAGAGCTCATTTCCAGTCAGCGAATATTTTACTAGAACATGTGGAAATATTATTGCTACGTAGGCCTACTGCCTACAGAGATATGCAAAGTATTACAGTGCAGGAAGGCCTGATGTTCACAAACATATATTTAGCAACCCAATTCTTCTGTTGGTTACCAATCATTGTAAGAAATTTGATACAGGAAGCACATAATATTCCTAACGATTTATTTGTACTTACGGTGCAGTTAAACACGGTTCCAACTAGTTTGAGTCAGTATGACGAAACATTGGTTACACACTCGAAACATGAGTTGTGAGTTGAACCTTTAAAGTGCAACAGTATGCTCTGCGAATACAATTAAGAGCAATAGCTTACTTTATGGCGGCATATGGCTATTGATAGGGTAGTTTTAGTATTATAAAGGGTGACAAATATTGCTTGAGATAAATCAAATTCCTCTGAATGTAAAAATATCACTTTGCAAAGATTTCGGCGCAGTAAAAACGATCTCTAGGGTTACAGAAAAAGAGCCTCTGAGTAAGATTAGGATTGGTAAGGTAAACTCATTATATACGTTTGTTTTGAGGAATGCGACCCAAACAGGCCAAACGGTTTCCATGATCAAAGGTGCGTGCCAATATGACTGCATTCAATTCCTAGTCGTCTACCTGGAAGCCTATGGGGCTGCGAACCTGCGGTGTTTAAGTGCTTATTTACAGTATTTTCTTATCACTTACTAAATTCAGTTTTCTAGCGCAAATTTCAGTGTAATATAATTGTGCCTCTGCGTTTTCATTATACCGTCTAAATCGTTAATCGGGATTGTCCCTTCTGCTGCTGAGGAGTGCGTGTCTCGACTGGGCCTAGAAATATGAAAAATTGAACTTTTGCTTTAATCAGAAACTAAAGAATCCAGCAGCCGCAGCCGTGGCCTAGTGGTTAGAGCGCCCGTCTCGGCTGCGGGAGGTGGTCAGTTCGAAACCCACCGCCGGACACCCA